>ML284788.1:10620-51433 GCA_005239495.1 Nicotiana undulata
GTGTGGGTTGTTGTGGATAGGCTGACCAAGTCAGCACACTTAATTCCTGTGTCGGTTTCGTATTCAGCAGAGAAGTTGGCAAAGATCTATATGAGAGAGATTGTCAGATTGCATGGTGTGCCCCTATCCATTATATCAGACCGAGGTACTCAGTTTACCTCCCATTTCTGGAGAGTATTTCAGCGAGAGTTGGGCACACAGATTGAGTTGAGCACAACATTTCATCCTCAGACGGACGGACAGTCCGAGTGTACTATTCAAATTTTGGAGGATATGTTGCGAGCGTGTGTCATCGACTTTGGTGGATCATGGGATCAGTTCTTGCCCTTAGAGGAGTTTGCCTACAACAATATCTATCAGTCGAGCATCCAGATGGATCCTTATGAGGCGTTGTATGGTAGGCGATGTCGGTCTACAGTCGCATGGTTTGAGCCGGGAGAGGCTAGGTTATTGGGTTCTGAGTTAGTCCAGGACGCCTTGGAAAAGGTGAAGATTATTCAGGATAGACTTTGTATAGCTCAGTCCAGGCAAAAGAGTTATGCAGATCGCAGAGTTCGAGTTTTGGCTTTCATGATAGGAGATAAGGTGTTCCTTAGAGTGTCGCCTATGAAGGGCGTGATGAGGTTCGGGAAGAAAGGCAAGTTGAGCCCTAGGTATATTGGCCCATTTGAGATTTTGGACAAGGTAGGAGATGTGTCCTACAGACTTGCCTTGCCACCGCATTTATCAGCCGTACATCCCGTGTTTCATGTATCTATGCTCCAGAGGTATATTGCAGATCCATCTCATGTTCTTGACTTCAACGGTGTCCAGTTGGACAACGATCTGACTTATGAGCAGGAGTCGGTAGCCATATTAGCTAGGCAGGTTCGTCAGTTGAGATCGAAGAGTTATCCTTCGGTCCAAGTTCAGTGGAGAGGTCAGCCTGCCGAGGAAGCTACTTGGGAGTCTGAGTCTGATATGAGGAGTCGTTATCCCCATCTTTTCTCAGACTCAGGTACTTTTCTATGTCCGTTCGAGGACGAACGTTTGTTTTAGAGGTGGAGATTGTGATGACCCAAAAGGTCATCCTAAGTAATTCTAGCTAAATCTGTGTTCCGAGGCCCCGAAAGCCTCCGTTAATCTCACCTCGATATGCGTGCGCATCCCGGGCGTGTTGTCGGGAAGCTTTTATGTGAAAACTTGATAAAAATGGAATTTTATAATAATTAATGGAATAGAGTTGACTCTGGTCAACATTTTTGGTAAACGAACCCAGACCCGTGATTTGACAGTCCCAGAGGGTCCATAGGAAAATATGGGACTCGGGCGTATGCCTGGAGTCGAATTTCGAGGTCCCAATCCCGAGAAATGAATTTTTAAAGAAAATTCTTTTCTGAAAATAATAAAGGTTTTTGAAAATGATAATTGATGTGAAAACCATGTTACCGAGCCCGCGTTATGGTTCCGGAGGCCGGAACAGGTTTAATATATGTTATGTGAGTTATCTGTAAAGTTTGGTAAAGCAGACTTAAAATGACGTATTTCGGATCAAAATTGGAATAATTGAGCCTTACGAAGTTTTAAGAAAATTCTAGGAATTTTGAGGTCTAATTCATTGATTTTGATGTTATTTCGGTTGTTTTAGTACTTGAACAAGTTCGTATAATGATTTGGGAATCGTGTGTGTTTTTGGTTTTGAGGCGAGAGGGGTCGGGTGAGTTTCGAGTAGTTAACGGGGGTGTAAAATGCATGAAAAATCTGGTGTGTTATCTCAGCTGCTGGTGTCCAGGAATTTAACACTATGCGAACACATTGATAGCCATGCGAACGCATAGCACACGTGGGAAGGGGGCAGGGATTACTCTGTGCGAACGCACAGACTTGCTCGCGAACTCACAGGCCAGGGAGCTTAAGCCTATGCGAACGCGGCTAGTCCAGTGCGAACGCACTGCATGTTAAGGGAGCTGGGGTGGGGAGCCACTTTGTTCTGTGCGAACGCAGCTCTGGGCTCGCGAACGCATAGGCCTGGGGAGATAAGCATGTGCGAACGCGGCTCAGTGCACGCGAACGCATAGAGTATTCAGCCCAGGTATTGTTTTTACGTCCAAAACATACCGATTACGGGATTATTCCCATTTTTCACTTCCTCCTTCTTCCCCAAACGCCCATAGACGAAATTCAAGCTTTCCTTCCTCCATAGATCCATAGGTATGTATATTTAACTCCATTTTCTTCCGTTTTCTTCAACCAACACAAGAATCTAGGCCAAGAATCCTAAAAATCAAGGTAGAAATTAGGAGTTTTGGGTAGAATTAGAGCTTATGGGATTTTGGGTAATTCAACCTCAATTTGGGGTCGAATTTTAAAAACAAATTATATATTTGAACTCGTGGGGGTATGGGTGATCAGGTTTTGGTCCGAGCCTCGTGTTTTGACCAAGCGGGCCCGGGGTTGAATTTTGGTATTTTTGGAAAAATGCTAGAAATTTTATATTTAGGCTATGGGATTGTATTAATGAGTCATTATTGATGTTAATGAATTAATTATGCCTAGATATTATTGTTTCGGAGTCGGATTCAAAAGGAAAGGCAGTGTTAGAGGCTTGACTTGCATTTTCTTGACACGAGGTAAGTGTCTTGCCTAGCTTTGGTGAGGGAATAGGTATTGTGCCCTATGTGCTATATGTGTTATCATGTCAATGCATAGGTGAGGTGACGAGTACCTATGCATTGTGGGTCAAAGTATGCCCGTGAGTCCGTTTTGCTTAATTACTTGTTATTACCTCAATGATTATTGTGTTATGAAGTAGTTCTTTTGGGAAGTTATGTACTCGTAAGGAATTGGTTATAGCTGAGACCCTTGCCGGGAAAATGTGTTTGACTTTGGTTGTTATTCCCCGTGTCGTGTGGTTATGAATTGAATTTCGGTAATTGATTCCTTTCCAAGTTTGTTATTTGTTGTTGATATTACTTCGGTGAGGAAGAGAGTAAAGCACGAAGGGTGATGTCGTGCCATTCATTCACATCATTCATTATTTATTTATTGCAATGTGAGGAAGAGAGTAAAGCAAGAAAGGTGATGCCGTGCCATTCATTCATATCATTCATTATTTATTTATTGCAATGTGAGGAAGAGAGTAAAGCACGAAGGCTAATGCCGTGACATTCATTCATACCTTTCATTTATTTATTATTGCAATGTGAGGAAGAGAGTAAATCACGAAGGGTGATGCCGTGCCATTCATATCATTCCTTTATTTATTATTGCACAGTGAGGAAGAGAGTAAAGCACGAAGGGTGATGCCGTTCCATTCATTTCATTTATTATTGCTATCATTTCATATGTATTTACCTATTGCATAGTGAGGACGAGAGTAAAGCACTAAGGGTGATACCGTGCCATTCATTTCATTTAGTATTGCAATCATTTCATATACTTACTTGTTGCATCGTGAGGACGAGAGTAAAAGCACGGAGGGTGATGCCGTGCCATTCATTTATCTGTTTATTTATTGTGTTCAACATCTCATTTTTCTATTTACCTGTTGCCCCCCCCCCCCCTATTTGTTCCCGTATTACTTGCTATCTGTTAAATATTTTTCACCTTCTTGCCATATTTTTGGTAGAACTGTACAGGTAGATTATCGTTGTCGTGTCTAGCCTCGCCACTACTTCGGCCGGGGTTAGGCTCGGCACTTGCTCAGTACATGGGGTCGGTTGTACTGATGCTACACATGCACTTCTCTATGTTGTGCAGATCCCGCAGCCAGACCCGGTGGACACTGATTGAGGGAGCATCCTGCAGTCCACTTCGGAGATTCCAAGGTAGACCCGCAGACGTTCGTGGGCCTTGGAGTCTCCTCTATCTTTATCTTCTAAACCGTTTTGTTTTTCTTAGTTCTAAGACAATTTATGTATTATTTCTTCAGACTTTGTATTTAGTACCCTCTTAGTCAGTTCGCGAGTTAGTGACTCCAGGTGCTGGGATATTGTAAACGAATCGTATTTTTGGTGTTATTATGTTATTCCGAATTTATCAGCTTCCGCAGTTAAAAAGGAATATAATACGTTCTATTTATTTATGTTACTTCAGTGTTAGTATGTCAATGCAACTGTGTACGTTGGCTTGTCTAGCGGGTTCAACGTTAGACGCAGTCATGGCCCGAAGGTGGGATTTCGGGTCGTGACAGTGATCGCGAGGGTACAGTTGCGGCCGCGAAGGGTACCACTGGGCATTGCATATAAAGTACTCTATTTTGGACCTTGAGCTAATTTTATAACAATTTGAGTTTGGGAGCTCGGATTTGGGCGATTTTGGAGAGGAATTTCACCACATGGATTGTTGTAAGTTTTTTCTACTCGGCTTTAATTATGTTCCATGATTTCATCTTCGCTTTTGCCATTTGAATGATGATTTTTAAAAGGGAAATTGGGTGGTTTTGTCTAAATTTTCTTAAGTGAATAATTGGATTTTTAACATCGATTCGAAGTCGGATTTTAGTGAAATTAGTATGGTTGGACTCGTAATTGAATGGGTTATCGAAATTTGTGAGTTTTGTTAGGTTTCGAGATGTGGCCCAGATTTACTGTAAAGACCCATAGAATTTTTGACTAAAAACGATGTCCGGGCATATCCCCATGTTGATATAACTATAGAAATTCTTAAATCGGACCTTTTTGAAAAAGTACCCCAGCACTTAGAGGAATTATTTCCAGTTGTGCGAGTCTTCGGTCCACTATGCGATCGCATATCAAGTATGCGGACCGCATAGTGGTCGCATAGTTGGGCAGATTGTTGTCCATTTTGAGGACAACTATGCGGCCCAAAATTCGATCGCGTATCATGTATGCAGGCCGCAAAGTTGTCGCGTAATTGCACCTGAGTTTTTGAGGAGGGGGTTGTGTAGTGCACTATGCGATCGCATAATAGGTATGCGGACCGCATAGTTGCTGCATACCTGGGCAGATTCCTTTTCTTTTTGGCCCAGCTGAAGGCCAATAATGCGGCAGGTTTGCGGACCGCATAAGCGGAATGCGACCGCATTCCGGACCGCAAACCTGCATCGGGGCTTCTAATTTTTGATTTTTAAAACCCGACCCCCAGCCTAATATAACACCCATCCCTTATAATTTTAACCATATTCTGATAAATTGGAGAGAAGAAAGAGTGGGTTCTAGTGAGAGAGAGTCCCAACTTCATCAATTTGATCCACCATCACTACTCAGGCCTAGAATTGATCGGGTAGGACATCATTTTCTTCACCACAAGAGGTAAGCTTCTACCCCATCAACCTTAGTTTCCAGATTTTTGTTAAAATGAAACATGGTTAGGTGAGTTCATGAAGATGCGGGTAGGAATCTTGCATGCATGTAACCAACTAGTCATAATCTAGTAAAGGGAAATGGGTTAGAGTAATCTTTCACTAAAAAGAGGCCATTCAATCTAAAGGAACACCCAGTGTTTGATAAAATGCTCAAGTGAGTTCATGACATGATCATTATTCCTAATTCTAAGTTCAATTATGCCACATTGTGACCTAGATTAAAGGTGCTAGAAGGTTCGGTGATTGTGGTAGAAAACTAAGGAAATATCCCAAATCGAGGTATGTATGGCTAACTCTAATTTTCATAGGATAGACCTACTGGTGTTCACTTTCCGGGTATGATTCTCTTGTTTGATGCTCTATGGAATTTATGTGCCTTATGTGTCAAGTTGGGAAATTCTTGCTTCTATGTCGTTCTATGTTACTACCATATCGTTATGATATTTGAGTGTATGAATTGTGATCATTATGCTCTTTCTCTTACTATGTGTGCAAATCCTCTTATGTGATGGTTGTGGTAGATGTGAAGGATTGAATTGATATGAAATGTGAATCAAAGGATTGAATTGATGTGAAATATGATACAAAGGATTGAAATGATATGAATATGAATCAAAAGAGTGAAATGATATGAGATGTGAATCAAAAGATGGAGGATGATAAAAGTGAACTAAAAGATCAAAGAAATGACAGGAAATGTCCTAGGGTAAGGTGGCCTACCCGATCGGGCTGGGATCAGACTCCATGTTGTACACATGGATACATGAAATTGAGATATGATGTTGCTTCCGCCGGTGAGAGACCGGATCCAGGCGGTGAGATACCGGACTCCTTGTGAACATGCCACGGTGATGATGTGAGTTATGATGTTGTTGAGGGCCTCACCTAGGATGTCTTAGCCGGTTGGGCCGAGACCGGACTCCGTGTGACAACGACACGCTGGTTTAGTAATAATAATAATAACGCTTGAACTTAAAAGATCATTAACCAAAAGATGGCAAAACGGGATAAGAAATACGGTGACTCTTATTTGTGTTTTTCTCTACTTCGATGAATTTTTATATGATATCTCTATTTGTATCGTTGCATGTTGATGTTTATCCTGTCTAGAGTAGGTTTGTTCATACATACTAGTACTATTCAATGGTACTAACGTCCCTTTTGCCGGGGGCGCTACATCTTATATTGGATGTAGGTGGTTCTGTAGCAGGTAGCGCCGATCGACGATAGTGGTGCTTTCTCCTCCTCCCTTCAGCAGTTCTGGTGAGCCCCATTTCCTCCCGGGGCCGTGTGTAGTTACATGTTGACCTCTTTTGTACATGTTGCCCCTTTTTGAGGTATAGCCGGGGCCTTGTCGCCGGCATGTCTATGTATATTTCTCCGAACTCTTAGAGGCTCCGTACACACTTATGTGGGTGTTGAATATGTTTTGGGTAGTTGTTGAATTTAATCGTAATCGTGATTCCGTATCGTGAATATTGTAATTGGAATGTATGTTTAAAAGATCTAACGTTGGTAATGGTGAAAGAGGGAAATGAACTTAATGTTATGAATATATGCTTTTGATTTATATCTTGCTACCTCATGTAAATAATGTATGTTATAAACACGGGGGATAAATGAGTCGGGTAGGAAAGGCTAAACAAGGCTTGCTTGACCGGGTCACTCGGTTAGGCGCCGGTCGCGCCCCTCGGTTTTGGGGCGTGACAAACTTGGTATCAGATCCTAAGGCTTTAAAAGTGTCCTAGGATGTCTCAGATCCATGTCTAGTAGAGCTCTTCTTATCGGTGTGTTGTCGACCACATCTATAATTAGAGGGTTACTTGGGAATTTAGGAAAAATACCCTTCATTGTTATTCTATATCGTGCGATAGAGTGAGAAGTGAGGTTGTTTCTCTCTAACTCGTGCATTGTTTCAACTTTCAGTAAATGGCACCCAGGAAGAAAGCTCGACTCGGCCTAGAGGCCAATGCCACCCTAGGAGTGGCCATAAATTCCCAATCTGATGGTGCGGGTGAGAATGATTCCCCGACCATTAATCAGCATGACTCCTCCGTTCCAGGCCAGACTATTCCAATTCCTGCTCCAGTGGAGGGTGCTACAATCCCTCCCGCTGATATTCCTGATCCTCCTCCAGCCCCAACTTCTAGTCCCGGTATTTCTGATGTGGACCTTAGGGGGCTATTCAGATGTTGACACAATCGGTGGCCTCTCAGGCCCAGAGATCAAATATTTCCCCCACATTCTCTAGCGGGAAAGGGGATTCCTCAGGTTCCAGGGTTAACCGGTTTCTTCATCTAGCCCCTCCAGAGTTCACATGTATTGACCCCGAGGTTGATCCTCAGGATTTCATCGACGAGATGTACAAGACCCTCCGAGTTATGCGTGCTACTGAGACAGAGGGAGTAGAGTTGGCATCTTACCGTCTGAAAGGGGCGGCGTATTCGTGGTTTGAGATGTGGGAGGATTCCCGTGAGGAGGGGAGCCCTCCGGCGAGGTGGAGTGAGTTTGCAGATGCCTTCATAGATCATTTCTTGCCCGCCGAGATTAGGGCATCCCGAGCATCAGAGTTTGAGGTCCTCAAGCAAGGTAATAGAAGTGTGTGGGAATATCATATGGAATTCGTGCGCCTGTCCAAGTATGTTGTTCATATGATGCCGACCATGGAGGCCCGAGTTTGCCGGTTTGTGCAGGGCCTTGGTCCCTTGGTTGTTAATGAAGCCGCCACAGCTGCTTTACATTCTGACATGAACTATGGGAAGATTGTGGGATTCGCCCAGGCTATAGAGGCTCGAAAGTTGAAGCTAAGGATGGATCGAGAAGGTTGTAGCAGGGCCTGGTCAGCGGGCAATCTTGGGAGTTTATTCGGATATGGGAGATCGGTTCCTCGGGATGGGTCATCAGGGCCATCCTAGTCTTATGCTCGATCTTCAGCTAGTGCCCCGCTATCAGGGCACAGTCATCAACATGGAGGTCATTTTGGGCCCGGTCTAGGTAACAGGAGGTTCCACCATCAGGGTCGATCAAGAGGGAGTTTCCAGCAACAGCAGAGGACCATTTGTCCTAAGTGTGGTAAGTGGCATTCGGGGCTCTGCCACCTGGACATGCCACTATGTTATGGGTGTGGGAGGAGAGGCCATATTTAGAGAGATTGTTGTTCATCCAGCCAGGGAGCAGGTTGGGGCATCGCCCAGCCATCCAGTTCTTCAGCTGCTACATCCTCAGCACGCCCCTCAGCCCGAGGCCCTCCAGCACCAGCAGGGCGTGGTGCAGCTAGGGGTGGTGCACGGGGTCGGGGAGGACCCAGCCGGTTCTATGCCCTGAGTGGTCGTCAGAGTGCAGTGGCTTCTCCAGATGTCGTCACAGGTATTCTGACTGTTCAATCTCATGATGTGTATGCCCTTATTGATCTCGGTTCTTCTTTGTCATATGTTACTCATTTTATTGCTTCAAGTTTTGGGATAGAACCAGAACAGCTTCATGAGCCGTTCTCAGTGTCGACTCCGGTTGGTGAATCTATTACGCTCGCGCGAGTCTATAGGAATTATGTTGTCACGGTGTGTGATCGGGATACCACGACCGATCTTATTGAGCTAGGAATGGTTGATTTTGATGTAATAATGGGAATGGATTGGCACTATTCATGCTTTGCTAAACTCGACTGCCGAACCAGAATTATGAGGCTTGAGTTTCCTAATGAACCAACTATTGAGTGGGAGGGGAATAATATTGTTCCAAGATGTAGGTTTATTTCCTACCTTAAGGCCTCAAAAATGATTAGAAAGGGGTGCATCTACCATTTGGTCCGGGTTGCGGACACCACTTATGCGGTGCCTGCTCCCGAGTCCGTGCCTATTGTGAATGAATTCCTTGATGTTTTTTCGGATGAGATTCCTGGGATTCCACCAGATAGAGAGATCGGTTTCGGGATTGATGTATTGCCAGACACGCAACCAATATCTATTCCACCCTACAGGATGGCGCCAGCGGAATTGAGGGAGTTAAAGGAGCAGTTGACGGATCTTCTAGAAAAGGGTTTCATTCGGACAAGTGTGTCGCCTTGGGGCGCACCGGTTCTTTTTGTCAGAAAGAAAGATGGATCACTGCGAATGTGTATTGACTACCGGCAGCTCAACAAGGTCACAATAAAAAAAATACCCATTGCCTCGGATAGATGATTTGTTCGATCAATTGCAAGGTGCTAGGTTCTTCTCAAAGATTGATTTGTGGTCGGGGTATCACCAACTAAAAATCAGGGAGCAGGATATTCCTAAGACCGCCTTCAGGACTCGGTATGGGCATTTTGAATTCTTGGTAATGTCTTTTGGGCTAACCAACGCCCCAGCATCTTTCATGGACCTTATGAATTGGGTCTTCAAGCCATTTCTTGACTCTTTTGTAATAGTCTTCATCGACGATATCCTTGTTTGTTCACGAAGTCAGGAAGATCATGCTAATCACCTCGGGGCAGTTCTGCAGACTCTTCATCAGCATCAATTGTATGCAAAGTTCTCAAAATGCAATTTTTTGCTAGAATCAGTTACCTTTTTGGGCCATGTTGTCTCCAAGGAAGGGATTCAGGTTGATCCCCAAAAGATCGCAACTGTGAAAGATTGGCCTAGTCCAACGACCCCGATAGAGATTCGCAGTTTCTTGGGTTTAGCTGGATATTATCGGAAGTTCGTGGAAGGATTCTCTACTCTCGCCTCCCCATTGACTAAGCTGACACAGAAAGCGGTCAAGTTCCAGTGGTCTGATGCTTGTGAAAGGAGTTTCCAGGAATTGAAATCAAGATTGACTTCAGCGCCGGTGTTGACCTTGCCAGAGGGTACAGAGGGGTTTGTGGCATATTGAGATGCTTCAAGGGTTGGTCTGGGGTGTGTGTTAATGCAATGCGGTAAGGTTATAGCTTATGCTTCGAGGCAGCTTAAGAATCACGAAAAGAATTATCTGACGCATGATTTGGAGCTTGCAACAGTTGTCTTTGCATTGAAAATATACCGGCACTATCTTTATGGGGTTCATGTGGACGTGTTCACAGACCACAAGAGTCTCCAGTATCTATTCAAACAGAAGGAGTTAAACTTAAGACAGAGGAGATGGTTGGAATTGCTCAAAGATTATGATATGAATATCTTGTACCATCCAGGGAAAGCGAATATGGTGGAAGATGCTCGTAGTCGGAAATCCATGGGTTGTTTGGCTCACTTAGAGGCAGGTCAGAGGCCTTTGGCTCGAGAGGTTTACCAGTTGGCCAGTCTGGGGGTTTGTCTTACAGCCTCAGACGAAGGGAATGTTGTGGTGCATAACAGAGTTGAATCTTCGCTTGTGGCGGAAGTTAAGGAAAAGCAATTCAATGATCCGGCAATGGCACGACTGAGAGAGGCAATTATTAATCACAGGACCACAACATTTTCACTTAGCAGGGATGACGGTGTTTTGCGGTGCCAAGGGAGATTATGTGTTCCGGATGTGGATGACCTTCGGGAGAGGATCATGGCAGAGGCTCACAATTCTAGATATTCCGTACACCCAGGTTCTACGAAAATGTATCACGATCTCAAGGAGGTTTATTGGTGGAATAGCATGAATAGGGGTGTGGCGGACTTTGTGGCTAAGCGCCCGAATTTGTCAGCAAGTGAAGACCGAGCATCAGAGGCCCGGTGGGTTGGCGCAGCTTATAAAAATACTAATGTGGAAATGGGAGATGATCAATATGGATTTTGTGGTAGGGTTACCCCGCACTCCGTGCAAGTGTGACTCAATATGAGTGATAGTAGATCGACTCACGAAGTCAGCACATTTCTTACCAGTCAAGTCCACCGACACTGCAGAACAATATGCTCAGTTGTATATCAAAGAAATAGTCAAGCTCCATGGCACTCCAGTTTCCATTATCTCGGATCGAGGGGCCCAGTTCACAACTAACTTTTGGAAGAAATTTCAGCAAGGTTTGGGAACGCAGGTAAATCTCAGCACATCTTTCCACCCGCAGACTGATGTACAAGCAGAACTGACTATCCAGACACTTGAGGACTTTTTGCGTGCTTGTGTGCTTGATTTTAAGGGTAGTTGGGATGATCATTTGCCACTTATAGAATTTTCTTACAACAACAGTTTCCACGCCAGCATTCAGATGGCCCCGTTTGAGGCTTTGTACTGTAGGAGGTGTAGGTCTCTGATTGGGTGGTTCGAGGATGGAGAGGCCAAACTGTTGGGACCGGATCTTGTGCACCAAGCTATGGAGAATGTTAGAATCATAAAGGAGCGGTTGAAAACTGCTCAGATCCATAGGAAATCCTATTCGGACGTTCGTCGCAGGGATTTGGAGTTCCAAGTAGATGATTGGGTATTCTTGAAGGTATCTCCCATGAAGGGGGTCATGCAGTTTGGAAAGAAGGGAAAATTGAGTCCGAGATATGTGGGGCCCTATAGGGTCACTCAGAGGATAGGACAGGTGGAATATAGGCTGGAGTTGCCCCCTGAAATGTGATTGGTGCACCCGATGTTTCATGTGTCCATGTTAAAAGAAAGTGATTGGAGACCCATCTGTCGTCGTGCCGGTTGAGACCGTTGAAGTTAATAGAGAGTTGTCGTACAAAGAAGTTCTGGTTGCTATTCTGGATAGGCAGGTTCGTAAGTTGAGAAACAAGGATATTGCATCGATTAAAGTATTATGGCGGAATCAACAAGTCGAGGAAGTCACATGGGAAGCGGAGAATGAAATGAAAAAGAAGTACCCCATTTGTTTGAATAAGTCAGGTAGTCGTTTATGAAGTTGATTATCTCTAAATAATTGCATTACATGTCATATTGTGTAGAGCCACCCCACTCCCCTAATCCCTCGTTCTCTTATGAATCCTTAATTGGGACTACATTTGTGTGTTATTGTGTTAACTGAATTATGTGAAATTTGTTGAAGTAACTGAATTATGTGGCATTTGTTGAAGTAACTGAATTATGTGGAATTTGTTGAAGTAACTGAATTATGTGGAATTTGTTGAAGTAACTGAATTATGTGGAACTCGTTGAAGTGTGTTTCAGGGGCTCTCTGACAGGTGGATAGGTCTAATTACAAAGGAAACTCTAACGAAATTTTTAGGAAAAATCAAAGTTAGTGAAAATTTGGGGGTTGGCATATAGTGTTTTCAAACCCAAGTAATACCCCGATCCTCATTCGAGGATGAATGATTTTAAGTGGGGGAGGATGTAAAGACCCGTAGAATTTGTGACTAAAAACGATGCCCGGGCAGATCCCCATGTTGATATAACTATAGAAATTCTTAAATCGGACCTTTTTGGAAAAGTACCCCAAGACTTAGAGGATAGAATGTTTTCCAGCTGTGCGAGTCTGCAGTCCACTATGCGATCCCATATCAAGTATGCGGACCGCATAGTGGTCACATAGTTGGGCAGATTACTATCCATTTTGAGGACAGCTATGCGGCCCAAAGTGCGATCGCATATCATGTATGCGGGCTGCATAGTTGTCGCGTAGTTGCACCTGAGTTTTTGCGGAAGGGGTTATGTGGCGCACTATGCGATCGCATAACAAGTATGCGGACTGCATAGTTGCTGCATACCTGGGAAAATTCCTTTTCTTTTTGGCCCAGCTGAAGGCCGATAATGCGGCAGGTTTGCGGACCGCATAACCGGAATGCGATCGCATTCTGGACCGCAAACCTGCATCGAGGCTTCTAATTTTTGATTTTTAAAACCCGACCCCCAGCCTAATATAACACCCATCCCTCATATTTTTAACCATATTCTGATAAATTGGAGAGAGGAGAGAGTGGGTTCTAGTGAGAGAGAGTCCCAACTTCATCAATTTGATCCACCATCACTACTCAGGCCTGGAATTGATCGAGTAGGACACCATTTTCTTCACCACAAGAGGTAAGCTTCTACCCCATCAACCTTAGTTTCCAGATTTTTGTTAAAATGAAACATGGTTAGGTGAGTTCATGAAGATGGGGGTAGGATTCTTGCATGCATGTAACCAACTAGTCATAATCTAGTAAAGGGAAATGGGTTAGAGTAATCTTTCACTAAAAAGAGGCCATTCAATCTAAAGGAACACCTAGTGTTCGGGATCAGACTCCATGCCGTACACATAGAGACATGAAATTGAGATATGATGTTGATTCCGCTGGTGAGAGACCGGATCCAGCCGGTGAGATACCGGACTCCGTGTGAACATGCCACGGTGATGATGTGAGTTATGATGTTGTTGAGGGCCTCACCTAGGATGTCTTAGCCGGTCGGGCCAAGACCGGACTCCGTGTGATAACGACACGCTGGTTTAGTAATAATAATAATAACGCTTGAACTTAAAAGATCATTAACCAAAATATGGCAAAATGGGATAAGAAATACGGTGACTCTTATTTGTGTTTTCCCCTACTTCGGTGAATTGTTATATGATGTCTCTATTTGTATCATTTTCTGTTGATGTTTATCCTGTCTAGAGTAGGTTTGTTCATACATAATAGTACTATTCAATGGTACTAACATCTCTTTTGTCGGGGGCGCTGCATCATTTAATGGATGTAGGTGGTTCTGTAGCAGGTAGCATCGATCGACGATAATGGTGCTTTCTCCTCCTCCCTTCATCAGTTCTGGTGAGTCCAATTTCCTCCCGGGGCCGTGTGTAGTTACATGTTGACCTCTTTTGTACATGTTTTCCCTTTTTGAGGTATAGTCGGGGCCTTATCGCCGGCAGGTCTATGTATATTTCTCCGAACTTTTAGAGGCTCTATAGACACTTATGTGGGTTGTGAATATGTTTTGGGTAGTTGTTGAATTTAATCGTAAACGTGATTCCGTATCGTGAATATTGTAATTCGTATGTATGTTTAAAAGATCTAACGTTGGTAACGGTGAAAGATGGAAATGGACTTAATGTTATGAATATATGTTTTTGATTTATCTCTTGCTACCTCATGTAAATAATGTATGCTATAAACACGGAGGAGAAATGAGTCAGGTAGGAAAGGCTAAACAGGCTTGCTTGACCGGGTCACTCGGTTAGGCGCCGATCGCGCCCCTCGGTTTTGGGGCGTGACATTTACCTTTTGGTTGAATTTAAGTATTTAAGCAAAGATTTGACCTTTATCATTTGGGTATGTTTTTGTTGGCATTATTTGATGATTTTGAGTTGATTTTGACTAGTTTCGAGCCGTTCGAAGGTCGATTCGCAAAGGAGGTATTTCTAGAGTATTGTTTGATTTCTCGGTATTTGATTTGGCTTGCTTGAGGTAAGTATTTTACCTAAACTTGGTTGAGGCACTAGTTTCCTGGGTTATTTGTGATTTCTACGTGCTATGGGTGCGCACATGTGTGGGGTTTGAGCCCATGTGCGAGCACGGGGTATTTATCCATGATCCGGGTAGTTCTTAAAGTATGACATGGCTTGAATTAATTGTTAAAGCTTTATGCTGCAATGTTTCTCACATTTGTAACCTTGTTGTGAAATATTTGAGCCATGTTTGAGGTTACATATAAGCTAATCCCCATGGGTATGTGCATGGTGAGTATACACAATGATTTGATGGCTTTGGGATGACTCTTGGCACGTTCGAGAACAAAAATATGTTTAAGTGGAGAAGAATGTAACGACCCGACTGGTTGTTTTAAGCATTCGCCATTTTGAGAATTTTCACTTTGCTCGGTTGCTTGAGGTCTTGAGTAGATTCATATGATGTATTAGGACTTGTGTGTATCATTAGTTTTAGTTTTTATGTGATTTAGGATTGATTTGGGAAATGATTCTCAACTAGGAAGCATTAAGTTGGAAGAGTTGACTAAGTTTTATTTTTGTGTATTTGACCCCTGATCGGAGTTTTGATGGTTCTTTTAGGTAAGGATGGGAATTTTTGACTTGGGTGTAAGCCCGGGTATGCATTTGGATGTTTCTAGAATATTTTGGCGTTAATTGGCAAACGTTGGCAATTTGAAGGTTTGGAAAGTTCATAGATTTGATCGGAGTTTACTTCGGTGTTATCGGGTTCTAATTATGGTCCGGAAGTTGGAATAGGTTCGTTATGTTGTTCGGAACTTGTGTTAAAAATTTGAGGTCATTCCGAGTTGATTTGATGTGGTTAGGCACGAGTTTTGGAAGTTGAAAGTTCAAAAGTTCATTAAAGTTGATTTGAGGTGCGATCGCGGTTTTGATGTTATAATGTGTGATTTGAGGTCTCCAGTAGGTCCATATTATATTTTGGTACTTGTTGGCATATTCGAACATCGTCCCGAGGAGCTCGGGTGAGTTTCCTATGGGTTTTGGACCATTTTGGCACTGCTGGTTTTCTGGTAGTTCAACTGTGCTTCGTGATCAGGGAGAGGAGACGCGATCGCGATGCGTATGTGGTTAGTGGAGCTATTTATTCATCGTGTTCGCGATGGAGTTAACGCATCCGCATATAAGGAAGTTGGCTGGAGAGTTTTGAGCATCACGTTTGGGCTATGCATTGCGCGTTCGCGTAGAAGATTGTGGAAAGCATGAGTATTGAATCGTATTCGCGTTTACGCATTCGCGTTGGTAGGTGATCTGATGGCCTTCACATTCATAGTGTTGAGGTCGTGTTTGTCACGCCCCGAACCTGGGCCTGGACGTAACACGACACTCTGTGCCTGACTACATGTGACAGAGCGAACCAACTGGCTGGCTATATCAACATGTGATATCATAGCATACTGAATGCAGAAGATAAACTAACACATGCTGATATACTAAAAGTCTAAATGATATAAATCAAATGCGGGAACACTAATATGATTCTGAAACATATTTATAGCCAACATAGCTTAATATGAAAAGCCTGCGACTCTGTCTAACTGTTACTCTAGTCTATGAAGCCTCTAATGAAGTACTGAAAACACTCACTGTCTAAAAATATTGAAGACTGTAAGGTAATGATAATTCCCCGAAAGAACTAGGCATCACCAAATAGCTAGCACGAGAATCCTAGCGCTCTGAATCGTCAACCTGTAAGGCAAAAGGGACGTCAGTATATTTGAATTGCACTAGTATGTAAAGCAACTAAAGAAAGAATTATAAATGTTGAAACTAAAACTAAGCTGATAGCTGAGAATTGATAATTGATAACTGAAATGATAACTGATAACTGAACTGATAACTGGTAACTGATATGATAACTGATAATTGAAATGGTAACTAATAATTGAACGGAAAGGAAGTAAGGATATGAATACTCCCTCTTCTGAATGATGAACAACTTGTTTATCTGAAAGCTACGGCCTCGGGCCCAATATATAGGTGCACAAGCTACAGCCTCAGGCCCAAGTATACATATACATAACTACGGCCTCATGCCCAAAAATGCATAAAGCATAAACTACGGCCTCAGGCCCAAATCATGCATAAAGCATAAACTACGGCCTCAGGCCCGAGTATGCATAAAGCATATAAATTATGGCCTCATGACCAAATACAGGTGTTCAACATTCAGGAACTGAGAATCATACTGAAATACATGATGCTGAAATACTGAACCATACTGAGTTACATGATACTTGAATACTGAATAGAGCTAGATTGAGACATGTATTCATGAACTGATTATGAAAAATGAAACTTCAACTATTTATGACATGCTGAGTAGGCTATACTGAGACTCAGGGACATCAAACCCAAGTCTATATTGAATACGAACTGAGCTCTCAGGGACATCAAACCCAAGTCTATATTGAATACGAACTGAGCTCACAACGTTCAAAATGAATGACATGAACGAGTTATGAAGCTAGAGAATAGAAGTTCTACAACTATTCAAGGAACTAGGCTAAACTATGTTTCTGAGGCAATTGGTAACGTGGTAAAAGAAACGTAGTGTAGGGAGAATCATTAACATACCCAAACATAGAGAGTTGGCCTCACATACCTTAATTTCTCTGCTCTTAAGCGTAATACAATGTTTGCCAACCCTTTCAACTTTATTCTATATCAATACAAGTCAAAGGGATTCCAAATTAGCAACAATAGTCATGTTTTGGTCACTTAGGCATTTTATCAAACACTTGGTGGCATAAAGCTTTATAGCCCTTATTAATTGTGTTTCTACACCCAATAACCCATTCTCTTGCTCCTAGATAAATTCTAAAGTCTCAAATGGTTATAATCAACATCATTCTTCATCACCCATAAGGTAAACAACACCCTTAACCAAAAATCAACAATCAACAACCCAAACCTATAGTCGTTCATGCTTTTCTATCAAACCCATCAACTCATATCTCATGAACTAGAGTCTATAATCATTAATCCAATGTTAGAATTAATTACAAGGTGAAGACATTACCTTTTGAAGTTCAATCCCCTTGAATTCGAGTTCTAGGGTTCCTTCTCTCAACAATGATGCCCCAATCGAATATCTAATGATGAAGGATTTACCCATGTTAATAAGGTGTTGGAGAATTGAAATAAACTTAGAATCACCATTAAAACTTACCTTGGGTGGTGGAGGGACGCTTAAGGAGTTAAGTTTTTTAGAGCTCCCCTTTCTAGAGCAAGTTTTTATGTTTTTGGGATGTGGGGGACGAAGTAGGGCTTTAAAAATGAATCTTCAAGTGCGCCCCCACGCACCTGAAGGCTTGACCGCGCATATGATCGCGCAAAATGGCAGGAACACTGCCACATGTGCGCGGCCGCGCTGGGGGCGCGCATATTGTACATTGTTTTGTAAAACGAACATAACTTTTTGCAAAGAGCTCTGTTTGGGCTCCACAATATATCATTGGAAAGCTATTTCAAAGGCATACAACTTTCATGTTTTGTATTTTCCCAAATACCTTACATGTTTTTCACTAAACCTCCCGCAAGACTGACCTTTTGCAAACTTCGTAGATTTTGTCGAATCTTATGCACCTCACTTTCCATCTTGATTTTGAAACAACTATTTTCACCCATACTCATCCCGATAGGACTTCATATGTCTAAAATATCAAATTAATACCCAGTTAACACATCCACACCTAGTCTGAATGTACGGGGTGTTACATTATCTCGCGTAGAGATTTTTGAAGGTTTGACAGATTTTGCTTCGCGATCGTGACGGTACAACCGCGAACGCGTAGGGTACCACTAGGCAGTGCATATGAAGTACTCTATTTCGGACCTTGAGCTCATTTTATCACATTTTGAGTTGGGGAGCTAGGATATAGGCCATTTTGGAGAGTATATTCACCACATAGATTGGTGTAAGTATTTTCTACTCGGTTTTGATTATACTACATCATTCCATATTCGATTTTGGCATTTGATTGATAATTTTTAAAAGAGAAATTGGTGGGTTTTGTCTAATTTTTCTAACGTGAATAATTGGGTTTTAAACATCGATTCGGAGTCATATTTGAGTGAAATTAGTATGGTTGGACTCGTAATTGAATGAGTTGTCGAAATTTGAGTTTTTGTCGGGTTCCGAGGCGTCGGGTCACTTTTTGGTTGAATTTGAGTATTTGAGTAAAGATTGCCCCTATATTATTTCGGTTTGTTTCCTTTGGCATTATTTGATGATCTTGAGTTAATTTTGGCTAGTTTCAAGTCATTCGGAGGTCGATTCGTGCAGGATGGCGTTACTAGAGTATTGTTTAGCTTGCTCGGTATTTGACTTAGCTTGCTTGAGATAAGTATCATAACTAAACTTGGTTGAGGCACTAGTTGACTGAGTTATTTGTGATTGCTACGTGCTATGGGTGCGCACATGTGTGGAGTTTGAGCCCATGTGCGAGCATCGGGGTATTTATCCATGCTCGGGGTAGTTCTTACGCTATGACATGGCTTGAATTAATTGTTAAAGCTTTATGTTGCAATGTTTCTCATATTTGTAACCTTGTTGTGAAATATTTGAGCCATGTTTGAGGTTACATAGAAGCTAATCCCCTTAATGAACTTGATAATTTCTATTTCCGTGGAGCATTTGTTGATTTGAGTGGTGATAGCACACTTTGCACATGCATACACCTTAGCATGTCATTTATTCCAGTCCAAGAGCATCAAATCTAATATTCATTGATCATATACATGTATTATTGTATATTTGCTTCAGTGTGATATGATTTGGACTGAATTCTTGTGACCACGTCAGATGAATTGTGTTGTTATGCATGTAACCATGCCAGGTATATTGTGTTGTTATGCATGTGAACGCGTCGGGCAGATTGTGTTGTTATGCTTGTGACCATGCCGGACAGATTGTTATATTGGCATGTGAGTTGTCCGTGTAGCACATGAGTCGTCGTGGTTGATATTATTAGCACGTTAGTTGTCCGTGCAGAACATGAGTTATCCGTGCAAATCCGTGATATTGAGTTTCTAACCACACCGGCTAATTATGATATTGAGCATGTGACCATGCTGGATGGATTATGATATATTAGCCTGTGACCATGCCAGGCGAATTATGATATTGAGCTTGTGACCACGTCAGGCTGATAGCATGTGGAATTGTTTGTGCTGCGTGGGGACATGAATCTATCTCCCTAGGATCACCCTCTCATGTTTCTCTCTTGATGATATACACGTAGATTATGAGAAACCGACGATTTTCTGGTTGATGTGAGCTTTGGGGGAGCTGGATATTGGTTTGGTTCAGTTACTGAGATTCTGATGTGGGTCTGAAAGCCGTGATGTAGTTTCTATTTGGATCAGGTTGTGCACCGCACCAGGTTGATATTTTGTTATTGCATCCCTTCTTTACTTGAATTTTCCTTGACTGCTTACCTTGTTTATTTGCATATATTCTTTATATGTTTAATTGTTGACTAAGTTGAATACGTTGAGAAATATGTGAGCACCAAGGTGGTTTTATCTATTATCCATTATTTGGTCATATTTATGTTCTATACTTGTTGGAATTCATGAACTGTACATGTGATAGCGAGTATCATTTATAATTCTTGCTTCTATTACCTCACCGAGGTTAGTTATGATACTTATTGAGTGCATGGGTCGGTTGTACTCATACTACACTTCTGTACCTTGCGTGCAGATTTGAGAGCTGATGTTGTCGTGTATGGCAGGAGATGGCCTTAAAGATGTACCTATCTTCCGAATATAGCTACCACTCGTCCTTGGTACATTTAGATTTTTAAATTCTATTTATGTATATTGCAAACAGTTATTGTATTATTTCATACCAGCTTTGTAAATCTATGTCTTAGTGGATCGTGGCTTGTACTACCAGTCCTTGGGTTATTGTATAAAAGTTCAGTTAATTCATCATTGATTTTTTATTAATCTCATTTGGATTGTGTTGACTGTTAGTTTGCTTACCTAGCGGGGGGGGGGGGGGGGGGGGGGGGGGGGGTTAGGTGTCATCACGGCTAGTTGGATTTTGGGTCGTGAAAAATATAGAATAAGAGTAAAACTCCAAAATACAATATGTCTAAAACCAAATGTTGTCTAATCCAAATATTTGGTGCCAAAGAGTACGTGAGCTAATAGAAATACTAAATACTATGTCTGCAAGGAATACAATATTGTCTGTCATGATAAACAGTAATAGTGATAATATAAAGATGACTCTAAGACCTACGAGTAAGTGTGCAGCTCTACCTCGAGTCGTCTGTCTGGTAGCGGCTAAGCAGCTCTCCGGGCTTCACTGGTACCAATGTCTGAATCTACACAAGAAGTGCAAAAGTATAGTATGAGTACAATCAACCCAATGTACTAAATAAGTATCGAGTCTAACCTCAAAGAGATAGTGATGAGGCTATGATAAGGCACTTATCATTTAAAATGTACAGTTAATAAGCAACAGAGATAGCATCATGACTAAGAGTATGTGTACAGTTATGAAAAATAGCTCAAAATAGCAAGAATAGCCCTATCATATCTCAAACAGGTGAGCACATAGCCTAGCCATGATTTTCTAACATGACTCATAGCTCAAATAATTATACTAGTAGAGAAAATATGGATAAAATAAGGTGAAAGCAAAATAAGTCCGATAACAGTCTAAAGTCTACCCAAATCATGAATACTCTGGTGCCCGCACACACCCCATCACCTAGCACGTGCGTCACCCCAACACATCTCAAATATCATAGTTCTATGGGATAATTACCCTCAAATCCAATTTTAGATATGTTACTTACCTCAAAATGCGAGAATCAATACTCCAAAAAGCCCTTCCTACGTGAATCGGCATGCGAACGATTCGAATCTAGTCACAAACAACTTAATAACATCAAATAATGTTGTAGGAACAACCCCAAAGAATACAACTAAGATCTTGAATCAAATATGCAAAGTCAATCCAATAAATCAACCCCGGGTCCGCACCCCGAAATCTGGTAAAACTCATAAGTTCCGAGCACCCATTCCGATACGCGTCCAAATATATGTGTTTCACCCAAATCCAACCTCAAATCGACCTTCAAATAACTAATTTTCACTCTCCAAGAACCATAATAAAAAATCCCTAAATTTCACCTTAAACTCACATAATCTAGGTGTAATAATCTATGGGTAACCAATGTGTATCATCAAAATTGAATAAACTTCACTTACCTCTTCAACTGCAACAAAATGTCTCCCAAAAAGCGCCCATAGTCGAGCTCCACAACTCCCAAAATGAGAAAATAACCAAACCCCTTGAATATAAAAATTTGCTAGTGATTCCGCATTTGCGGTCACTGAACTGAATCTGTGGTTCCGCATTTGGCGGTCAAAACATCGCATCTACAATTACCCTCTCAGCCTCCGTCCCTCCGCATTTGCGGCATCACCCTCGCACCTGCGGACCGCTTCTATGGAAACCTCATTGCAGAAGCGCTTCTGCTTCTGCGAAAAAATCCTTCGCATCTGCGGCTCCATGTACGCATTTGCGGACCCGCACCTGTGGTCATCCCTTCGCAGGTGCGAAAGCACTAGAACTCAGAAAACAACAACAGTGTACTAAGCCTAAAAAATGAATCTGAAAGCCATCTGAAACACACCCCTGAGCCCCCGGGACCCGTCCAACCATTTCAACCAATCCCAAAACATAACACGAACCTACTCGAAGCATCAAACCATACAAAACAACATCAAAACTACGAATCGCACCTCAATCAAGCCTAATAAACTAATTAACTTCTAACTTCCAAAACTCATATCGAATCACATCAAACAAACCCCGATGACCTCAAATTTTGCATACAAGTCCCAAATGACACAACAGTCCTATTCAAACTCCCAAAACCAAAATCGGAACCCGATATCAACAAAGTCAACTCCCGGTCAAACCTATCAACCTTCTAAACCTTCAACTTTCCAATTTTCGCCAAAAAGCACCAAACAAACCTACGGACCTCCAAATCCAAATACGGACACATGCCTAAGTCTAAATTACAATACGAAGCTATCAGATCATCAAAATACCATTACAGAGTCGTCTACACAAAAGTCAAACTCCAGTCAACTTTTACAACTTAAACTTCCAACCTTGGGACTAAGTGTTCCAATTCACTCCATAACTTTCCCGAAACCAAACCAACCACCCATGTGAGTCACATAACCACAATACATATAAGTAAAGCATCAAATCCAGAAAACATGGCTAAAATACTCAAAATGACCGATTGGGTCGTTACATAACTGTTGTTCCACCCTAAAGGATTGTGAAGATTGATTTATGTCCTCAAATTTGTCAAGACTGTTGTTCCACCCTAAATCACAATAGCTAGACAAAAATACTACAATAGTTATCTAAACTTAAGATAAAGTTTTAAAGAGAAACAAAATAGCTATATTAAAGAAATCTAAATATTTAAACTTACACCAAATAAGAAGAAAAGATAATAAAGATAAAAGAAAAATAAAAGAAAATAAATAGCTATTGTGATTTAGCCCTAAAAAAATAAAAGAAAATAAAGAGAAGAAAATCTCAAAATGTCATTACGTGGGTATGCTATCAAATTCTATTAACGTAACTTTTTCAAGAGGTCCTCACCATTTTTAGAAACTAGCTAACGGATAGAGGGCGAAAAAAAAGAATTTTAAATAAACACTAGCACCTAATAGACTTAGAGAGTGCTTGACCAAGCTTATGCGAGGCCAAAAATTAGTCAGAAAAGTACTTTTTGAAAAATTTAGAGTGTTTGACCAAGATAAAAGTACTTTTAAGCAGTAGGAGAAGCAACTTTTTTTATTTTGGAAAAGTACAATTATAGCTTCTTCCAAGAGCAAAAGCAAACAATTAATTTATTCAAGACAAAAATAGCCTTACAATAAATTTATATTTTCTAGATTATTCCTCATTAATCAGTGGTCATGGTAGATTTAAAAAGTATATGCATTTTAAGGTATTAAACAAGGGTAACATGATGTAGAGAGAGACTCTTCACCCTCTCACTAGACTTTACTCCTCCTCCTTTTCCCGTCACTACACACAAACCCAATGACCACCAGTTCTTCAATTTCTAATACAGATCCCCCCGATTCACAATCAATGAATATTGACAAACCTGCCAACAGCCAGAAACATAAACCTTCCTTCCTCCACACACTAATCCACAATATTGATGCCTCAATCCTAACAATAAATGATACCCATTACCATATTGCAATGTCCGAAGAAACCTAAGCAACACATACTACATACAATTTTATACCACTATCCACTGAAGACAAAATAAGACTTTACTCCCCTGGAAAATACTCCATCATAATTAAGGTATACGGTAGGAGAGTGGGGCACCTAACCCTCAAGAAAAAGTTACAACAACTATGAAAACCAACGGAGTCACTGGCCCTCAGTGATTTAGGCAATGACTTTTTCCTCATCAAGCACCAACAAGAAGAAAATATGACAAAAGCTCTCCACGAGGGGCCATGGTTTGTGTTAGGCCATTTCTTGTCAGTTAGACGATGGGAACCTAAGTTCCTAGCATCCAACTCAAAACTCACATACACGGCCATTTGGTCTAGGTTACCAGAGCTGCCCACTGAATTCTATGATGCTCATATCTTAAATCAAGTAGGAAATAAACTGGGTAAGCTACTAAAATTTGATACATGCACATCCTCAGCATTACGGGGACGATATGCGAGATTATGTATCGAGGTTCCTATCGAACAACCACTCAAGTCCCATGTCTTCATAGGGCATCATGGCTAACAAATTCTCTACGAAGGTCTCAACATGCTATGTGTTAACTATGGGCGACTTGGCCACGTTACACTACACTGCCCCATGAAAACCAACATCAACACCTACAACGTCGACTACTACAAATGCAAGAGATACCATAGATCCACCACCTCAAAGTACGGAATGGAAGACAATCACTTTTCCAAAAAAGTCACCAAGTTCAAAACTACGCCTACATGAAGCAATACATGCAACACACAACACTATAACTCCCACCTCACATTCCAAACACTGGATCGCTGGCCAAGACAAAGGTACGCACCCTACAAACTTTTCTTCAGCATTAATTACAGTTAAGCCTAATAAACGACTTGATAATAATTTACTCACACTAAATAATAGCTTTGACCACTTAATTAACTCTAACGCCATAATTGACCCCCAATTACTCCCTTACTTAGACGACACACACACAAGCCCAATGAAAGAAGTGGTGGGCCAACTACAATAATTACACACACAAAACGGGTCGACCCACAAGCCCATAACACCACTCGACCGACCTCCACCCCAAAAACATCATAATTATCCTAATTCACTCAAACCTAGGGTAAACAGTAAACCTATTGACACTCATCCTCCTTGTCCCACTGCCACATCATCTCCATCACCCCTAAGGCCCAATGAGAAACAACCTATCATGCACACACAACCATCTACTACAAGCCAACCTCACCAAATAAACATACCACCCAACTAGCCATGCAGACCAATACTCTTAAACCCATCCCACGTGAGCATCCCACCCCCACACGATACCTCCCAACCCAATCCATCAGAACCGTCTCACATCACCAATCACACCACTAATACAAATACCTCCCAATCATCGCCGACTCCACTTCCCTCACAATTTTCGAAAAATTATATCCCCCCTACAACAACATACAACCATGCAGAGTCGTAACTCCACACTTCCCACTAAGAACCCAAAACTATCATCCCTCTCTAATGCCATTCAGACCCCTGAATATCCACTTCCTTCATCCAGAAAACATGCCACACAACACACCACCTCCACCCCATTACCCAGTGATATACACTTCACAAGCTCCCAACCTCTTCCAACCCCCACAATCATGGTTAGAGATGGGACTCCAGAATCATGCACTGACATTCTCCATGATTGTCAACAACCAAGAGATCATAGTCTGTCTCCAAAATCCTCAAGCTCTATCCCAGATAATAAAGGAGGGCATGACAGTAGCAATGAACTTTCACGGCCAGTACAACTGGACGACCATGCCAATGCAAGCCATCAACTCTTGGTGGAACCCTTTTCCACAGTACCAACACCACTACAATCCTTACCTAGATCTCCCATTCTACCCGCAAGCTCAGTCCCAAATTCCATGGCTACACGAATAAATCCACATCCCCAACACCCTACCACTATCCAAATAAGACTCTTCGAGTCACTAACACCCTCCACCTCAATGAGTCCATAACCACTAACTCCAGAAGAACAAGAAGTGCTAAACCTTCAAGAGCTAGCAACAATCATAGAAGAAATGGGGGAGACTCAAACAGAACCAGTATGGCTAGGTGCATGCCATATCTCCGTCCTCAGGGAACAATACGCAAAAAAAAATCTTCTCAATTGCCCACCAGAAGTGATCAAATGCCTGATCAAATTGAGGCCCCTAGTGAACCCAGAGGCGGGCAAGTTTGCGGTGGTAATAACACCAACTCTAAGGGGGACATCACAACAAACGACCCTAGAGAACCAAACTCAGGAGGAGCAAACCATAACTCCACTGCCACCACCTCCGCGCACTAAATCCATGAATTTTATAATCTGGAATTGTAAGGGTGCTCAGTCTCCGGATGTTAGAAGGAATTTTATGGGGGTCTACCTCACAAAAACGAAAACTACACCTCTTAAATTGGGAAAAAGTGACTGACCCTAAGGAAAATGGAGGACTAGGAATACAAAAATAAAGACAAAAAAATGAAGCCTTACTAGAAAGTACGGCCTGGAGGTTGTTTCATCAACCTTCCACACCCTGGGCCTCCCTATTAATCTCTAAATACATTACCAACAATAGATCACTTAGCCCTAGGACATCCACCGTATGATGACATATGATGATGGGTTGGCATATTTGCCAAATTGGACTTCAATGGCATGTCACACGGGGTACGTATGTTAACTTTTGGATGGATAATTGGATTGCTCCAAATAGGAATATTCGAAGCCTCATCTGTGGACCGTTAAATAAAAATGAACACACTCTCTCAGTAGCTAATGTGCTCCAACTTCAATCTGCCCCCATCCAACAAATATCCTTCCAATTACCGTATCACATAGTCCAACAACTTAATAACACTTACATATCTAATTATGACACTAAGCCAGAGCATATAAAAGGGGGGTCAACACAAACGGGTAAATTTACCGTCAGCTCTTGTTACACATCTCTCATGAAACCTCCTAATGGTACTAATAATCATGAGTGGATTTGGAAATTAAAAGTGACTCCAAAAATAAAATATTTCCTATGGCTCACTAGTCATAATAGACTTCCTACCAAAGATTATCTTCATAAATTAGGAATTACTCAATCCAATATGTGCCCTCACTGTCCCAAGGAAGAAGAGACTATTGAGCGCATTTTATTAAAATGTGTCCATGCAACTCACTGCTGGGACAAACTCAACCTACTATCTCTTATACGAACTGTCACTACACACGCCACTCATAACCACATCTGGCTTAGACATCTCATCTATCGAAAGGAAAAGTTCCAAACGCACAACATTCCTTTCAACCACCTCATCCCTTTTGCACTATGGCATTTGTGGAATACTCGCAACAAAAACTGCTTTGAACACATTGGGACACTCCCATCACCAAAATTAATTCTACAACTAGCAGCAAGACATCTTTTTTTAACTAACACCTATGAGCATACACACCTTAAAAATCCTATGTATGTGAAGTGGAAACCTCCAAACAGTGGTGCCATCACTTTAAATACGGATGGGGCCTTCCGTTTAGACAACTCACAAGCTGGCTTTGGGGGGGCTCTTTAGAAATCACACAGGTGATTGGATCATGAGATATGCGGGAAACTGTCAAGCTTCAAATGTCATAGATATCGAATTAATGGCCTTACTACGTGGTTTACAACTAGCAATCCATCACAACTTAACTCCTTTGGAAATTCAAATGGATGCCCAATAGGTAATATCCATGCTCAATACACACACTGTACAATACTCATCCTTGCTACATGATTGCAGGTTCCTGATCCGTCAGCTACTTAATCCATCAGTAATCCACATATACAGGGAGCAAAATATGATAGCACATAGATTGGCACTTTTTGGACTACAATTGTCGGGAAGTAACATCACTTTTTTGGCGGGCCCTCCCTCCTTCATCAGCAAACTTCTCATACAAGACCAACGAGGCCATGTAACGCAAAGAAACAAATGCATGGATCAAGCGGCCTCAGATAATCAAGACACCACATTTTGTAATCTGTGGGACATTCTCTCTACGAGCACTGTCCTAAATAAACCATTCTCATCACCATCACCCCCTAGCACTAGCGGTATCAACAGTATTAGTATAGTTAAGCACAATAGTGCAAGTAGTCTTAGCTTGGAAACCTTTTGTAAAACTGCCCATGAGCAGCAACTCCCTGTATAACTTTTTGCTGTAATAATTAGCCTTTAAAACCAAAAAAAAAAGTTAATATTTTTCTTTTCCCTTTCCTTTTATTTCTACCATACCTTTTAATGTTTATGTTCACACTATTCTTCTATTTTTAATAGTACCGGACCTTATTTACTTATTATTGTTGTTGTTTTCATCTATTTTCTGGTCCTTATGATGGTGTAATTATTTCAATAGTTTCTGTTGATAATACTTATATATTATCTCTTTTCGTTTTCTTGAGCCGATGGTCTATCGGAAGCAACATCTCAACTCCCTCGGAGTAGGGGTAAGGTCTGCGTACACACTACCGTCCCCAGGGCCACTTGTGAGATTTCAATGGGTTGTTGTTGTTGTTGTTGTTGTTTCTCCTATTTATCAGAGTATATTTTTAATTGATATTGAATAATGTATTTTGATATATCTAAATTATCTAAATACTCTATGTTATTGCTTTGGAATAACTATATTTTATATTGATTAGAATTATTAATTTATATTTTTTCTTTATATTATATTTAATTGTTTTTAAATAATACTAATTACCAACTGAATCTTTACACCTTTTTTTCGTACGTTAATACTTAAAAATACTTTTTAGAAAAATTGGCCAATAAAATAAGCTTGCAAAAATCACTACTCAAATGAATAAGTTAAACGGAAAATTTCACATAAGAACAACTGAGCTCCCTACTTTTTAATTTTATAGCATATATTTCAATTTACAACCAATTAGCTCAAAAATAATAGGCTAAGATTCAACATCCAACTCCAATAGCTTCTAGAAATTACTATTTAAATTTTTTTTTTAAATTGCTCAACCTTTTAAGTTAATTTTGGAATAAGTAACTGTGACTAATATTAGTTCAACAAAATAAATCCATTTGGATGGTGAAAATTAAATTTTTAACAAGCTTAAGCATGTCGGTTTAAATTTCGAATTTGATTTTGTGAGAAATTTGGAGTGGACGTTATTTAGACTTGTTAGAAATAGTATAAGGATGTTATATATAAAATTTGACGTCATTTAATGGAGATTTGGACTGGTTTTGAACAAGAATTGCAACTGAAAATCGTGGAAGAAGTTCGTCTACATACGCTTATATAAAGGTGTATAAGATGTGTTTATACACTCATATACACTATTATACAATATTATACATAATTATGCAAAAAAATGACTTCGTCTTCTTCCTTTCGTCTTTTCTAAAATTTAACTCAAATCTTGCTCAAATCACTTCAAATTTAAATTTTGAACTCCTTTTGATATTTTCAATCGATTGGAATAACACCCAATCCAAACAACTAACAAACTCAAAAAATCCTATTTTCGAAAGCAAAGCTTTAAATGGCCTTCAATGGTGGACTTCTACTCTTCAATTTTCTTACATTGCAACTAGGTGACACAGGGTAAGAAACATCAATAACGGACGACCCCTTGAAGCATATGTAGAAGATGTGAGAAGAAGAGAGAGTAAAAGTTATAATGGTTGTGAGAACACATATTTAACTCCATAGCTTTGAGAAGCAATGGTTATAAGAACACAAGTTTGAATTTGCTAGTGCTTTCAAAATATGTGCAATATGAGCTAAATTGGGTAAAATTTAAAAAAAATTAGGTCATTTTTGTTATGGTGTGAGTTCATGTGTATTTACTTGTAATTCTTTTTTAAGTTAAACTCAAACTGCTAATTTGTAAAAGTATTTTTACCAAAACACTTTCGAATAAAAGCACAACTGAAAAGTGCTTGGCCAAACGGGCGCTTAAGCAGCCGCAACTCTTTTCTTCTTCATTCACCATTTTTTACATTCATCTTCTCCACCCTTCAACCATGAAACCACCATAGAAGCCTTCTCTTCCGTGTTCTCAATCATAATAGTCACATAACTTCAAAGAACTCGAGATATTTGGTCAGGTTTATTATTTGAGATATCATCCGAGGTTTACCGTCAAAGCTCCGGTCGCCGCTCCGGTTCTGGTCGTCCCTCTTTATTGTTGAGTTACAGAAGTTTTAAGGTTCAGATACACCTATAAAAGGTCCATTTCTATCAACATATTAACCTTTCTTTCTTTTCCAGTTCATTGAAGTTATTAATTTTTGTCCTTGAATGTTGATTATTTAAGTATATTCTGATTTTGGTGTTTATTTGCAACTTATGGTGAGTTTCTTACTGATTTTCTATATTTAAATTAGTCTTTTATGCTTTTGGGTGTGGAACCCACGCGTGGGATTATATGGTTGTTGTTGTTGGTGTGGATGAAAATCCGTGTGTTAACCGATATCGGTCGGAATGCTAAAACTGAAACGAGGACAATTAATAAGTTGTAGCTGTGAGGTTTACAGTATGAGAAGGTGCAGTTTGTTTGGTGAAATATTTAATAGTATTAAATTCCTAAAGTGCCAGATGTTTCATGGCTTTAAGTCAAAGGTCTTTGGTTCAATTCATAAGCCAAAGAACGTTGTCTTTTTTTAAGAGTTAATATCCTAAAATCCTCTAAACTATCATGTTCTTGTTAGTTTCCTGCATAATTTATTCCGTGTCTTCAAAGTTCTCCTGAACTATATCTCTTTAGTTGTAAAAATTAATTCTTTGACAAAATATGTGAGATAACTTGTCTAAAGGCACGTGGGAGATAAATTATCGCCCCACCTGGCATACTTCTAACGGCTAATTAGTGTTTAGATATTTAATTTCTTTTTCCTTTCTATTTTCTTTTTATTCCAGATTTTTTTCTATATTTTTTCACCTTTTTTCTTCATTTTTCTTACCTTTCTTCTTCCTTTCTCCTTATGGGTTCCATCTGAAACTTTTCCCTTCTCTTATTTCTTCTGAATGTTCTCTTTATTTATTTCTCTATAACTTCTCTTTCTTGTCAAACCCTAGTTTTTTTAAATTCTAAATCTCGTACTAAACCAAATATCACAGTGAAATCGAAGGTTAGTGTGGAAGAAAAGGTTGTGTTGATATTTAACGGTGAAAATCCAGATTGATAGAAGGGTAACCGGTGTCAGAGGAGATGGAAGAACAACGCTTTTACCCATTTTTTTATTTTTGATTATTAGATCAAATCATTAATTAAATTATGCTTAACTAAGTAGCCACGTGTTGTAAACTCACAGTATAAAGTTAATTAGGAGCGAGTGTCATACACATCTGAAAAAAATCGACCAAGGGTTTTTTAGTAACTAGGGAGATATAGTTCAAGGGATTTTGGGGACATCGGATAGTTTAAGTAGGAAACGGACAAAAACACTATAATTTAAGGTTGTTTAGGATATTAACTCTTTTTTAAAACTTAGTTTCACGTTTTCTTCAATTTTCGTTACTATTTTGTTACATGTTTAGTTGTTCGTTTAAGTTAGTTCTTTCGCTACTTTGCCTTTTTCCTTTGTTTTAAGAAGGCTTGAGTTATTGCTGTAAGAATTAAGATGGGGTGATAGCATCAGAAATTTCCTTGTTTAAAAATGGGCTACTGATGGATTGCTAATAATTGAACCATTAGCTGATTTGGTTAAGCATTAAAGTTTAAGACACTATATCTTGTTTTTTTACAAGTATTTTAAGTTGTGTGAAAATTGATCATATCATTTAGTAGTTGTTCCATGGCCTTAAGATATTCGTGGCAGTAGGAAAAGTAAGGAAAATTGGTGCCTTTTTGTTGCTTTACATTTTTCATGGGTTTGCTGTTTTGGTATGACTTTATTCTATTTTTTTAAAAGAAAAATCTGTGATTCATGATACATTTGCGATGAATTTGTTGCACATGTGTTAAAAGCATGATTAGCGGCCTAGCCTTCCTAGGGTATGGGTAAGGTCTATGTACACACTACCCTTCCCATTGTGGAACAAGCGACCCCCAAGTGGTACCTTAGGCCTCGAGTCTTCTTCCCTATGGTGTCTGACGTGACTGCCTGGAATAAGATATTTGTGTTTATGCTAGTGAGAAATTATGGTGGGTTTAGGAGTTGAAACGAGTGCTTCAATGGAGTTTAAGATGCATTTTCATGGCTGTAAGGGTATAAAAATGTCGTCTTGAGGGTAGTTAGGACTGGTTTGTGTGAAGAAGTAAAGCTAAGTCATTTATGGAGAGCTATGGAGAAGCTGCTTATGAAGACCCTTTTGATTGCGAGCTGCTATTATTTTTTCCGTTGCTGCTGCTATAGTTCTATGTAGAAAAGATGGTGAGTGTTAAGTGAGGAGGAAGAGTGTATACTCTATGCTTTGAGGAAAGCTGCGGCTGCTCAAAACTTTAGCTGCTAGGGTTTCCTAATTGTTTCTTGCCCTCTCTATCTATTCAGTCCGTTGTTGAAATAAATTTTCGGCGTGTAAAACCTGCCTTTTTCATTATTAGAATAGATCTCATTTTGAATTTGAGGATGTCCAAGAGATCCTTTGAAGATTTAAGGTTTTAATTTCGGAATTCATGGATAATATTTTCCCACTTGAGCCGATTTTATTTTTGACTTATTAGAAATACTAACTTTTCCGAGAAAACAACTATTCAGATTCAAGAGCTTAGGAATGAACGGCAATCTTTAATTTTTATACATAGCAATAAAGACTACCTTACAAACTCTAGAATAACACGTATATAAAAGGAGAAGAGGATCGAAATAAAACTCACCACCGCACCTTGGAATACTTGGTTGAGAACAACCACTGTTCTTTTTCTTCACCATCAGTGTTCAGTTCTATGCGAATAAATACCCTAATGATGTTTTCCATTTATGCGGTGTTGGACCAACTATGGGCTTGGGGCTTGTTTTTCTTGCAATTTACTTGATTGTTTTCTTTCCTTTGCGTCCTTTTTCCTTTGTTTTTGAGATTTTTACATGGTACAATACTTATTTAAAATTATTATCATAAATAATTGTTTGACTGGGCACGGAGTTTAAGAAAAAATGAAGACTTTTGAAATTTGTGGTCCTAAACAAATCAAAAAGGGGTCCAGAGTAATTGTGTGGTTATAAAAGCTTCTCATTGAGGGTAGAATTGTAAGTTTAAGCTAAATTGCTTCCAAATTAAGAAAGGGATCATTCTTTTTGGAACGAACCAAAAAGGAAATACGTTCACATAAACTGGAACGGAGGGAGTATCAGTTTTGGTTTATTCCAAAATACAGATTTATTTATAGCTAAAGCATATTTCAAAATTTTAAAAATAAATACTCACCACAAATTAAGGGACCGGTTTCTCGTTAGTAAATGTGGAAGAGAAATTAGGGATTGTGGTTTTTATTTTATGATACGAAGAAAAGGTATCCGTACGAGAAAGAAGAGTGAGGGAGCGCTTCCCCCCGAATGGCCCCTGCCCGGCGCGAATCTGACTATAGTCGGGCTCCAATGTGGTACCGGACACCGAGTGGGAAATAAAAAAAAACTAAAGATAATCGGGAAAGAAGATTGTGACGAGTTTATTACCAACTTCCAAAAGGTTTTGCTAAAACTTTGGAATTCAAAAACGCACTTCTCTGAGATTGTGCTTGTTAACTGATTAGTCTTAGTGTTTCAGGTTCTCTAAATCGGAGGAAATGGATGCAAATGAGATTGAGGAAGAGGAGTTTGGGTTCTCAAGAAACTATTTCCTTGCTAAAGAAGTGGGCTCTTCACGCAAAAAGTCAGCTCGGAAGCTATCTGAAATCGATCTTGTGGACGAAGAGGTCTGTGTTTGCCTTCTAATATCTCATCTGTTTATATATATTATTAGTTGCTAAATCTCAACCAAAGGCGGATTGTGAAGTACCATTGCTCCCAGACAGGGGTTGCAACCTTATGTAGGGATGCTTCTTTTAAGAAATTGTTTAAATGTATATATGGCTCGAATTGAGTTCACTTACTGCTGAAAAGTCAAGGGTTAGACGAGAAAATTTAGTTTGAATATGCCCAACCTATCCACTTCTTCTCATTGCACATATTTATACAAATACAAATACCAAGTTCCCTATACAGTAACTCTTGAACTTATATTATCTCTATTCCCTACACAATACAAACTCTTGAAACTTATCTGTATCACCCTCCCTCGATCTGAAGGGAAGGGAGTGCATGAAGATTGAAAACTAATTGAGCAAGTCTAGATGATGAAAGGACCTTTGTAAATAAATCAGCTAATTGATAAGAAGTAAACGTGTCTAACGGGCCGGGTTGACCCGGAACCGGACCGGCCCGGTATGTAAGGGGCCGGGTGGGGCTGGGTAGAGGGGGTTGGTCTGTTTAGTTTAGGGTACCGGTTAACCGGACCGGTCAAAGTGAATAGTACACTTTACCGGGTTAACCGGCCCGGACCGGTACAACAGTAAAAAATTTCTTTTTCTGTTTTTTTAAATGTTTGGGCCCCCACTTATCCGTTGGCAATGGTCACCTTGGCAAGGAGCCGTTGCCCAACGGCAGATTTGCACAAATAGCCCTTTTTGGGCCTTTTTTTTAAAAAAAATTAACACTTTTTCAATTTACAAATTTAACCCTTTCTAAAACTATAAATACACCTCCTCTTCTTCATTTCTTCACTCATCTCTCATTTCTCAATCTCAAATCTCAATTTCTCATTTTCTCTCATTCAAGTTAAATCATGCCCTGTGATTCTAGAGTGCGCTCATATGTTTGGGAACACTTTGATGTGGTGGAAGAAAATAAAGAAGTTTACAAAGTAAAGTGCAGGAATTGTGGTATAATCTTAAATCTTCGTCCAAAGTGCACGGGCACAGGCTGTTTAAGGAGGCATATGAAGAGTTGTCTTGAGCGTCCACCAGAAATTCGTTTGATTAATTGATTTGAGACAATTTGTGTTATTTTAATATTATTAGACGTATTATGCATTTATGCTTAATGTTTTAGTTTGTTATTTTAATATTATTAGACGTATAAGTGCAAGTTTGAACTTTAATTTGAAGTATTAAATGTAAACTTTAATAGTTTAATTTGCAAATTTTAGTTTGTTATTTTAATATTATTAGACGGTACCCAATTATTTAATGATATATTCAAATATAAGAATTTTAAAGTCTTTGCATCCTTTATTCAAACGCTATTTTTATAAGTTTGTTTTTTTGTTTATATTCTTGCGATAGTTATAACAAATACAAAAAAATTTTAAAAAAAAATACTGTAAACCGGCCCGGCCCGGCCCGGCCTGTTAAACCCCTAACCCATACGGTCTAGTTTTTACCCGGATTAACCCGAACCCGTTAAACCCGTAACCAGCCCGGTACCCCTACCCGTCCGGCTCAATAAAACCCCAACCCAGCCCGGCCCACCCGTTAGACACCTTTAATAAGAAGTGTGCACATGAGATATTAAAAGATCTCCTTGAGCCATATTTTCCCGAATAAAGTGATAGTCTAGTGCAACGTGCTTAGTTCGAGAATGAAATACTGGATTATGAGCAAGGTGGATTGCACCGATGTTGTCACATTTGGCCATAACCGGAGATGCAAGGAAAACACCAATATCACGCAAAAGATATTGCAACCATGCCGCTTCTGCAGCGGCAACTGCAAGAGCCCGATATTCTGCTTTTGTGCTTGATCGAGCTACAGGCAGCCCAAGAAATCAAATTGTCACCAAGTAAATTACAAAAAAACCCTGTTATAGATCGTCTAGTAGCAGTACATCCAGCCCAATCTGAGTTGGAGTAAATGGTTAGCACAAGAGATGATTTGCGATGAAGTTGTAATCCTAAGTGACTTGTTCCTTTCAAGTATCGATAAATGCGTTTAACAGCTTGTAAATGGCTTTGACGGGGCTGATGAAGAAATTGCAATGCCAAATTCACTGCAAAATGAATGTCGGGTTTGGTGAATGCAAGATATTGAAGACAGCCTACCATTTGTCAATAGATAGACGAATCAGAGAGTAGAGAAGAAGACGTCGAATTCCAGTCCTGCTTGCTATGTAATGGAGTTGAAACATGCTTAGAGTTAGCCAAATCAAACCGAATAAGGATATCATTTATGTATTTCCCCTGCTACAAGAGAATACCATCAGAATTGGAGACTAATTCCACTCCAAAAAAATAATGTGAAGGTCCTAAGTCCTTCATTGAGAATTCAGATCGCATAGAAAAAATGAATTGATCGATGAGTGACTTAGAATAACCAAATACAACTATGTCATCCACGTATATAAGCAGAATCATTATTGCATCATTGGGCTTGAAGACAAAGATGCTATGGTCGGCAGAAGATTGTTTAAACCCACTGTCAAGCAAGTAAGTTGCAAGGTGCTTAAACCAAGCCCTCGGCGACTGTTTGAGGCCATACAAAGCGCGATTAAGCTTGCACACAGTGATGAGGAAAATCCGGGTGCTCAAAGCCCTAAGGTTGGTGCATGTATACATCTTCATTCAACTCACCATGTAGAAAGGCATTAGACACATCAAGTTGATTCTTGGGACAAACTTTGAGAAGAAACTGGAAAAATGTTAGGGATAAGAGCTGCTGTAGTTTGAGATAGAGTTCTAGGATTACTATGACTTGTGTGGGCAGTGCGGGGGAGAGTTGGAGGAGCATAGGGGATATGGGAATTAGTTGTAAAATCTGTTGAAGATGATAATGTAGAAGGAGATTGAAAGTCAAACTCATTTGCGAAAACATAGAAGGATGTGGAAAAACTGATTCTACAATTGTTACGTGCCGAGAAATTATAATTCGATTTGTACATGGATTCAAGCATTTGAATCCTTTATGAACTGGGATAAACCAAGAAATAAACAAGGCACAACACGCGGGTGGAACTTAGTAACATGATTATGTGCTACAAATGGGTAACACAAACAACCAAACACGCGGAGTGAATCATAAGTAGGAGGACAACCAAATTATTTTCATAAGGCGAAAGAAAATTTAGAACTGGCAGAGGGGTAAGATTAAGAAGAACAGCATGTATGGATGCATCTGCCCAAAAATTGAATGGTATTTTGGCTTGAAATAAGAGGCAACGAGTAGCATTATTTATGTGTCTATGCTTTCTTTGAGCTCTACCATTTTACGATGAAGAATCCCTTTTTCTTTTAAGAAAAGAATTGAAGAGGACATTGTCATATTCATTTCCACCTTCAGATTGGAAATAAGAAATTGATGTGTGAAAGACATTAGAAATCATTGTATAGAATTCCTTAAACTTATCTAATGCTTCAGATTATTCTCGCATCAATTAAATCCAAGAAAATTTGGTAAAGTCATCAAAGAACAAAATATAATAATGAAAACCTGAATTAGATGACATCGGTGCATACCATACATCAGAATGAATTAATTTAAAAGGAGCACTTGTTTTATTAATTGATAGAGGAAAAGATAAACGACTTTGTTTGCCCAAATGACAAACATTACAAGAATTATTATCAAATGATATGAACAACTAATAAGTTTCCTATTAGCTAAGGCACCAAGTGAACGTTGTTCAGGATGTCCTTGGCGTTGATGCCAAACAAACTGAGGATGGAGGTACGCAGTGATTGAACCAAAAGAGGATAGAGGGAGCCAACGTTATCACATCGGAGTAAGACTTGCTTGGTCTTCATATCCTTGACAAAGAAAGTAGAGTTGGTGAATTCTATGAGACAATTGTTACGCACAAAAGCGTTGAATAGATAGAAGATTCTTTTTGGGAGCGGGAACATATTGAACATTATTAAGAACTAAAGATTTTGATTTTGTAGGAATAGAAGACAAACCAATGGAGACTACAGGAAGGAGATTATCGTTGCGCACCATGACTTTTGTTGAGCCATTGTAAGGAGAAGAAGAAAGAAGTGAAGCATCATTGGTCATATGTGCGGAAGCCCCAAAAGATGAAAGTAGCAGAAATGAAGATGCTGAAATGGGTGTGGGCACACTAGGCTGGATTAGATTAGGAACGAAGATATTCGGGAGAAGGTGGGCGGGGCTCCGATGGACGACAAGATGCGAAGAGCAAGGCTTAGATGGTTCGGGCACGTGCAGAAGAGAAACCTAGATGCCCTGGTTAGGAGGTGTGAGCGGTTGGCTTTGGCGGGTATGGGAAGAGGCAGAGAGAGGCCTAAGAAGTATTGGGGAGAGATGATCAGGCAGAACATGGCGCGGCTTCAGATTTCCGAGGACATGATCCTTTAAGGAAGGTATGGAAGTCGAGCATTATGGTTGAAAGTTAGGAGGTAGTTGAGCGTTTTTCTTCTTCATACTCGGGGTGAGGGAAAAAACCCTATCTCAATCCTCTTTGGGGAGGGAAAAATACCAACAGGGAATCCATTGATTAAAATCGAGAATTTGATAGTTGTCGCACAAAGTTTCGGCAATTTCATCCACCTAATCAAACTAAAGGGAAAATTTATAAGTAACATAAATTGATCCAATAAAAAGGAACTTTGAACACTAAACGCTCTCTTCAAAGGATGAACATAAGTTCAGCTTTTAACAGCTCCGAATACGCACAAGTATTTGCTGTGAACCACCTTCTGGATTTATCGGTAAGCAAAGAGGTTCGACAAAATTTATGATTTTTGTAATTAAGGAGAAAATAAGAGCTGACTTTTCATTTGATGCCTTCCAAGAAGTGCATCAGGTTTTATTTACTAAAGAGATGAACTACTTCACGATGCGAGCCGTGACCATTCATGTGATAAAACTATCAAGGAAATCGATACTTGACCATTGAACAAAGGCAAGAAAGATAGAATCAACAAAGGGCCAGTGGACAATACCTTCAAAGATGAGGTTTAATATGCATTTTCCAAATTACACCTTATACATGTTTTAATCTTTCCTGACCAATGCATAATGCATAAAGTTCCAGTTATGATTCTTCTTACTGAGAGTCCACAATGATGATTGTTGCATGCAGGAATTAAGAGAGGTGGCAACTTATATTGAGCCCAAACATGAGAAAGAAGTAAATGATTTGATCAATAGGTACAAAAGTTTGTATTCAGAATGGCTTTTCGTGCTAAGGTCAGTGTCCACAATATGGTTTTTGGATAAGTTTTTTATTTGCCTTGTAGTCATTTGCTATCAAATGTAAACCTGGAATGTTTTCCTTTCCAATTCTTTATTACTCTGATAGGTGTGGTTTTGCACTTTTGATGTATGGCTTTGGATCAAAGAAAGCTTTGATTGAAGATTTTGCCACAAGATCTTTAACCGAGTATTCTGTTGTTGTCGTCAATGGGTATCTCCAGTCTATTAATCTTAAACAGGTATTCACCCTATCATTTTCTTGTCTAAAAGTGCTGCTTGCTTGATACCTTTGTTTTAGAAAATAATTTTGGTTTAGAAAGTCTCAAAATCAGTATCTTCCACTTTGCAAATTTTCTGAAAAACCAAGTTATAGGCCCGTATTTTAGGGTTAGACAGATTACTACACGAACACTGATCATGACGGGAGCTTTTGCTTATGGAGCTATGTTGTTTGGTTGCAAGCTTCCTACTTTAGTGCATCACGTGCTCAGTGACATGGATTTTTAAGTTAACAGTGACAATTTTTTAAGTTTAGCAGCTGTTATCTGGTATATATCAAGGTAATTCCACTGGATTTAATGAGAGGGCAATAACTGAAGATTTCACATTGGCTGGTACAATAAGATGGTTATGCCCAGACTTTAGTCTTAAAATGATTGAAATAGATTATTAGAGGTTGAAAATAAAGCTAAATGTTCCTTTTACTTGGTGTTGTGGAAGCTATCAATACTTAAAAACACAAACATGTTTTGACAGTTCATTTGATTCCTGGTGCCTGGAATTTTATATAACGATAGTAATTTCCTTTTTTAATTTAATATATTTCTTAATATCAACAATTATTACAGTTATGAGCACCCCCTTTTTATGACCTTATATGATAAGATCCGTATGAGATGCTCAATACCCGCGTTACTGGCACAAAATCATTCTAGTTATACTAAGAGATCTGCTATCGTTAATCTTTTATTACAGGTGATGATAACACTAGCTGAGCTCCTTTGGGATCAACTAAAATTGTGAAGAAAGACAACATCAAGAAATCAGTCTAAAAGCCAACAACCATTTAACCCCAGATCCATGGATGAGCTTCTTGCTTTTCTAGACAAATCAGATCTAGAAGATGAGTATTTTGTTTGCATTGTTGTTCATAACATTGATGGTCCAGGGTTGCGCGACTCTGACAGCCAACAATGTCTTGCAAGTATTGCTGCTTGTTCTCATGTCCGTATGGTTGCTTCCATTGACCATGTCAATGCTCCTCTTTGTAAGTGTTTTCTGCAAACGCGTGTGTGAGCATGTATATGACATGTGCATAATTGTCATGGGCGGCTTTCCATCCATGCCCCATGACCCCTTGGACGCGCCTCGTGGCGTCCTAGCAAGCTTCCCAACGCCTAGCGCCACGGACGGCCCCGTGGTCTTGGCCGCTCCAAGTGACAAGCGCGCAGGTGCCTCTGTCGCCCCACCAATTTCCCTCGCTAGCGCCCAGCCGCAAGCAGCTGCCAACAGCGCCGCGCGCGCAGACAATGCCGCGCGCGCAGATCGTGATGCCTGAGACAAAGTTGCTGCCAACGGACCTGTTTTTACCTTTGTAGAAAACTAAGTCCTTTTCTCTGTAAATATAGAGTAGCTTTATTTCATGAACTTTCATTATGTTTCTCTAGCGTAGTCTAGTCTACTCATGTAATGTTGGTTTATTTTTTTTAAGCATTATTAGGGGGCATCAAGCATTCAAAACTTTCTAGCAAGCAAAT
>ML284790.1:0-15108 GCA_005239495.1 Nicotiana undulata
AATCGTTAGGTGGCGACTCTTCCTTAAACCTTTCCTTTAAGGAGTTGTCCAAAATTTCATAAATCCGATCTCTCCGTACCTGACCCGTGCGATAGAAAAAAAGGGGGTGCGACAGCATGGCGACTCTGCTGGGGAGCTTCCCTAGGCTTATACCATTACAAGTTGTTTTGTAAATTTGAACCTTTAATTTTGTTAAATGCTTGCACTTTTTCCCCTTCCCCGTTATGTGTTGTTAACTGTTTAATTTTTGCGAGTATTTATTTCACCTGAACGAAACTGACATATCTTCATATTTTCTTTGTAACCGCTTTCCATTATAACTGTTGTATTTTCTTTCTTTACCGCTTTCCTCAACGTGAAAATACATGCCTATTTGTTTAGATGCTATTTATTGCATATCATGCTCCGCATTCATATTCCACTCGTTCCAAACAAAAATCCTATAGCAACGCTTACAATGAGTGGGTGCGCTATTCCAATATTATCACCCCCTAAATTCGGAAAGGCGTATTTGTGGTAAAACTAGTCGATCAGCGGTGCAGTCGACAGTTCCGTGCCTTCCCCCTTGAGTTGTCTGCTCAAGGGTACCAGTCTAAAACCCCAATAGAAACCTTACTCTATTGTATGTTGCATGCATCATGGCCAAACCTAGCCAGGCTAACGTGTTGTCCGCATAATAGCCTTTAAGATAGCCTTGTCCAAAGTCCATTGGGTTTCCCTGGAACCCAAAAGGACGCCTTCCCGTTCTATGCATTTATTTGGAGAACTTAAATGCTCATGCTAATTATTGATGTTAAACAGTCGAGTCTGGTGGGGGTAAGGGCCTAACCTATTTACTTTGCAGAAATGAGGCACGAGGTCCCCAGATTCGGCATGGTCACCAACATCCACCCAAAACTTCTGAATTGGTGGGAGGACTTGCACTCAAGCGATAAAACAGCAGTCAGAAAACACCTGGGCAACCTGCCCTCTCTCTTGGACATTCAGCCTAATAACATGGTGATAGAGGTTGCAACCTTATTCTGGGACTGTGATCGGTCGATTTTTCGATTTGGGAACAATGAGATGACACCGCTGCTATAGGAGATAGGGGGTTTAGCTAGTTTGCCTTGGGAGTCTTAAGGGTTATTGATGCCTGAAAAACGAACAAGCCGGGATTTTCTCAAGATGATGGGACTCAAGAAGAATCTGTACTTAGTCTGCTTGAAAGACTCGTACATCCCTTTTGATTACTTGTACGAGAGGTATGGCCGTAGTTAGTCTTACCGCACATATCAGGAAGAGTTCTCCCTCACCTCTCTAGGGCACATTCACCGCCGGGTATTCGTCTTCATATTCTGCTTTTTGGGACTGATGGTCTTCCCGACAAAGAAAGGGAGAATCCACACCAGATTGGCTATGGTTACCAAGACTTTGATGGAAGGGATCGACGGGCAGGATTTCAGCACCGTACCCATGATCATTGTCGACATATACCTAGCCTTGGAGAACTGTCAACGAGGAGAGAAACATTTTGAGGGTTGCAACCTGCTACTCCAGCTCTGGCTCACCGAGCATCTGCAAAGGGGTGACTACCGTCAAGACATACATAGGAGAGTTTGGGATAATCATATTGCTTTCCATCATCCAAAGTGTATGAACTACATCCCCGACATGTTTGCACGGCCGGAGAATGCCAATGGATGGGTCGAGTTATTGGAAAATCTGACCGAGGATCAGATCCAATGGATGTTCGAGTGGTTCCCGACCGACGAATTCATCATCCGGACTAGAGACACTCCATTCCTAATATTGATTGGTCTTAGANATTTCAAAATGATGATAGCCCTCACAAGTGTCAAGCTCACCAATTATGGCACTGCAGGATCCGATTGGAGAAGGATACTATCGAGCCCGACAGGTATCACGCTGGTTGCTCTCCTTATTATCTAGGATGGTTGGAAGATAACTGGGGAGGAAGTATTGAGCCAGGGTTCGCTCGAGGACATAGAATCATATATGAGAAAGCCGAGGCGATAACTAGACTCAACTAGCTTTGCAAGAGGCTCCGTGACTATGAGGAAGATCATCACAAAATCCACATAGCCAACAAGAAGCTGATCGGGGAATGGAAGGACATGGCCATCACTTCCACCCAGAGGCTAGCACACTTGGAGTGAGGCATAGTTGACCTGGAGGAGAAGTTCCTTAGGAGGATCGAGACTTGTCAGAAGACCGAGGGAGCTGAAGCGGGAATTCTAGCCAGGACCTACTTGCTGCTGGGACTCTGCGAGATGGGAATGTCGATCAAGGCAAGCAGAGATGCCGAGTCTGGGGAAGGTCCTTCTGGGACCAAATAGATAGGATTTGTCTTTACTTTGCTTTTGATGTAATAAGGCCACTGACCATTAGTGACATTTTATATTTTCGCATTCTTAGAGTCAAGTTGGATTTGCCTATTTTATTATCAATAAAATGAGGCATTTAGTTTTTTAAGTTCTCCAAACTCTAGGCCTACCTTGGGCTCAAGAGGTTCCCCAACTTAGGACACGCTTTACATTTCCACACTACGTGTTTAAAATATCGCAATGTTGTATGATTCCTAACTAACTTCACTACCTTTTGTTTTGTTTTTCTTTAGTTATTCCCCCCCCCCCCCCAAAGGTTAGTTCGTGCACTCTGACATCAACAGCTTATTGCACAAGATCAAAGGGCCCTCCTCCTACTCCTCTTCCCAATCCTCCTAAAGGGAAAAACAAGGGCAAGATGGCAGATACAAGCGGTACCAAGAAAGACAATAGGGATGAACAGGTTGAGACCAATGATGGTCGTGGTATTCAGGTTCTGCACGAGGGTATGTCTCCACTAGAGAAGAAGTTTCTAAAGTTCCAAGAGGAACTTGATCAAGTCAAGAACTTGGCCCACTTATCATTCTCCCTCAACGTCCCAGACGTTCACTTCCCAAATGCTTCGAACCCCACTTTACCACAAAATATCCCCAAACAACCCAATCACCCCAAAGATCCAGTTCCACCAGCACAATGCAATACACGTCACCACAACACTCCACCTCTCCAGGATCAGACAAGGGACCACTTCCAGGCTTACCACAATCCCGTCTATGTGGAAACAGTAGCTCATTCCACACCCCATACACCCGAGTCCGACGACAAGGATAGGCTCATCAGGAATTTGGCTGAGGAACTCAAGAAATTGACCAACCGAGTTCAGGGCGTCGAAGGAGTCAAAGGGATTGAGGGGCTGAACTATGAGGATCTTTGCATACAGCCCGATGTTGTACTGCTCGAGGGGTACAAACCTCCTAAGTTTGAGATGTTTGATGGCACCGGTGATCCAAGAGTCCACTTAAGAACTTATCGCGACAAAGTTGGTCGACGTCAAAAAAGATGAGAGGATCTGCATGAAGCTCTTCATGAGGAGTTTGAAAGGAGATGTACTATCCTGGTACATCAGCCAGGATCCAAAGAAGTGGACTAACTGGGTAAGCATGGCTACAGACTTCATGGATAGATTCAGGTTCAACACGGAGAATGCACCGGATGTATTCTACATCCAGAACTTGAAGAAGAAACCAACAGAGACCTTTCGCGAGTATGCTACTCGTTGGAGGTCAGAAGCTGACAAGGTCAGACCGGCCTTGGAAGAGGAACAAATGAAGAAATTCTTTGTACGAGCTCAGGATCCTCAGTACTATAAGCGGCTGATGATGGTCGAGGGACACAAGTTTTTTGATATCATCAAGTTGGGAGAGCGAATCGAGGAAGGTATCAAAAACGGTACGGTTACTAATTTTGAAGCTTTACAGGCTACCAATAAAGCTCTGCAATCCGGTGGTGTGTCCAAGAAAAGGGATGTAGGAGTCATGATGGTGGCACAGCAAGCCAAATCCCCTCCCAAATACCAGGTATATCCAGCACCTTCTTTCACATACCAACCAGCCCCCAGTTACCAAGCACCTTCACCTCAATACCAAACACCCTCACCCGCATATCAGGCTCCACCACCCACATATCAGCCTACCTCACCCAGATACTCCCAACCAGCTCCCGTCTATAATGCCTACAATTCCCAACCTTCTCACTACCAATCACCACCTAATCGCAAAAACTTCCCAAGACCTCGCCCAAACTTCGACCGTCGTCCACCAAAATAGTATACCGCCATAGCTGAACCCATTGACCAATTATACGAAAATATCAAAGTCGTCGGTTATGTCACACCCATTCCCGCTATCACCCTTGAGAACCCTTCTCAGTGGGTCAACCCAAACAAAACCTGTGCTTACCACTCCGACATGAAGGGACACACCATCGAGGAATGTCGTTCCTTGAAGGACAAGATACAGACCCTCATAGATAACAAGATCATTGTAGCCAAGGACCCTGCTCCTAATAATCGCAATAATCCGCTGCCTGACCATAAGGGTGGTGTCCACATGATTGAGGTTGATGATGACTGGGATCCCGAGGGATCAATTGGGCTGATTGCAGAGGGTAATCCGAAGAAGCCTGCAATTACTCTTAATCCGATCGTGGTCCAGATGTAGCCATCTGAGGAAGCTGAGGTAAACATGTCCATTCCACTTAAGTTTGAATCGAGACCACCCGCAAAGGAAAAGGCCCCAGTGCCGATCGAAGTCGAGTTTGTACGACCGCTCGAAGTTGCAGTCCGGCCATCTATAACATATACTCCGGCAGGAATAAGAATGACCACACCTATTACAGTGGCAATGTCAACAACGGCACCCTTTTACTCATACGCCATCTCGTGGGACTATACCGCTGAAGCAAGGAGGAAAGGTAAAGGCAAGTCTGAAGAAGCCATCGTTGCGTAGGGTATGAAGAGAACTGGCAGAGTTTATACCCCTGAACATTTGGCCGAGTCTAGCAAGCAGGCCAACAACCGTCCCCCCATCATTGAAATAGGTTCAGACGATTAGTGGAGAAAGATACAAGCCAAGGAATACTCAATCCTCGACCAGTTGAACAAAACACCAGCTCACATATCCATCCTCTCCCTATTACAGAATCTTAAACACATAGGAGTGATTTGCTAAGGGTGCTGAGTGAAGCATACGTGCCCGACAATATCACCAGTGGGGAAATGGCCAAAATGGTAGGCCAGGTACTGGAAAGTCACAAGATCAATTTCCATGAAGATGAGATGTCGCCCGAAGGATTAGGACATAACAAGGCACTACACATCATGGTACAATGTAAGGATCATTTCATCACAAGGATCCTAATTGATGGGGGTTCCAGCCTCAACATCTGTTCGCTGGTCACGCTCAAGAAATTGGGCAAAAGTCTACATGCGATAAAGGAAGGAGAGATCAACGTAAAAGCCTTCGATGGTTCGTAGAGGTCCACCATGGGAGAAATCACCTTGTGCTTACAGATGGGACCAACTTGGTTCGATGTAGATTTCCAAGTGATAGATGTGCCTGCATCCTACAACTTACTGTTAGGACAACTTAGGATCCACGTGGTTGGGGCCGTGGCATCAACCTTACACCAAGCTGTGAAGTTTGAATGGAATCACCAAGAGGTAATCATTCATGGCGATGGTAGCAACCATATCTACGGTCGCCAAACCTTTTCGGTCATCGATGGAAGGAGGAAGTTAGGTGGAGAAATCGACCACAATGTTGAACGTGTTAATGCCATTGACAAGGACAAGTGGTGGGGCGGTAAGACTGAAAGAATATTGAACTGGCAAGGGTACGATCCAGGTAAAGGGCTTGGTAAGAATCTCCAAGGAATAACAAAGCCAATAACACTCAAGAAGCACAGTACCACTTTTGGTCTGGGGTACGAGTACACTTGGAAGAAATTCAGGAACTGGTCGCCACCATGGCGCGGCCCCTACTACCCATTGGAGCAGCCAATACCCCACATAGAGCAGACTTTCCAGCCAGCTGACATCACATATGGTACAGACGAGGAGGAAGCACTAGCGGCAATGAGGGATCTATTTCTGGATGATAAGGATATGGGCTGCTGTGTCATTCTCGAGGAGGAGGGGGGAAGGCCCTTCTATACAAGTCGTGAGCAAGGGATCATATCTCAACATTTGGTCCGTCAGGACAACCAAAGCCTGTCGAGCCTCGGCGTAGCAAGGCTAACGAAACAAGCATTATTTACAGTTTTATTTATTTAAAGAGTTTTCTTCCTTTTCGCATTTTTAATTTTTGCAAGAAAGCGCTCCCATGTTCAAACAATTATTTAATTTATCAAAGCATTTACAGCTTCTTTATAAATCTTATATTTACTTGCCACTATTTTCCTCCTCATTACTTTATTTACACAGCATTACTCTTACTTATCTTGATGAACCGACGACTATGACATGCAACGAGGCAACGCAACAAACGGATTTCGAGTCAGATGAGGATGATATACTTGAGGATATTATTAAAGAGGTCGAGAACTTTGAGAATAGACCTAAGTCTAACTTGGATGAGACTGAGGTCGTCAACCTGGGAAACATAGAGAACGTCAAAGAAACACGCATCAGCATTCAGCTGTCGCCGTCAGAAAAGGAGGAATATACGGAATTCTTAAAGGAATATTAGGACATATTCGCCTGGTCATATGATGACATGACTGGCCTCAGTACATCTATTGTGGCCCACAAGCTGCCAACCAATCCAACATGCCCACCGGTGAATCAAAAGCTCAGGAAGTTCAAACCAGACATGAGCTTGAAAATCAAAGAAGAGGTCACCAAGCAGATCAACGTCGGGGTTCTCCGGGTGGTCGAATATCCTACATGGTTAGCCAACATTGTGCCCGTACCAAAGAAAGATGGGAAGGTCAGATTCTGCGTCGACTACCGGAATCTCAATTGGGCCAGTCCGAAAGACGACTTCCCCCTGCCAAACATACACATCTTAATTGACAATTGTACCAAGCACGAGCTGCAGTCCTTTGTAGATTGTTTTGCTGGTTACCATCATATTTGGATGGACGAAGAAGATGCTGAGAAAATGGCCTTCATTACACCGTGTGGAGTGTATTGCTACAAGATGATGTCATTCGGTCTGAAGAATGAAGGGGCCACTTACATGAGAGCCATGACTACTATATTCCATGATATGATTCACAAAGAGATCGAGGTATATGTGGACGACGTCATCATTAAATCAAAGAAAGTTGTGATCACATGGAAGATTTGAGAAAGTTCTTCAACAGGCTAAGGAAATACAATCTGAAACTTAACCCCGCAAAGTGTGCGTTCAGGGTTCCTGCTGGCAAGCTGCTAGGATTCATTGTCAGTCGTCGAGGAATAGAGCTAGATCGATCAAAGGTCAAAGCCATACAAGAATTGCCGCCACCAAGGAACAAGAAGGATGTTATGAACTTTCTGGGAAGGCTCAATTATATCAGTCGGTTCATAGCCGAGTTCACTGTCATTTGTGAACCGATTTTCAAGATGCTAAGAAAGGATGCAGCCACCAAATGGACTGAGGATTGTCAAAAGGCCTTCGACAGAATCAAAGAGTACCTCTCAACACCACCAGTCTTGGTACCTCCAGAGCCGGGTAGACCTCTATTACTCTACCTTGTTGTGTTAGATGGAGCTTTCGGTTGCGTTCTCGGGCAACATGGCGAAACAGGGAGGCGAGAGCAAGCAATTTACTACCTCAGCAAGAATTTTACTCCGTATGAGGCCCGGTATTATCTATTAGAGCACACCTATTGTGCTTTGACTTGGGTCGCACATAAGCTGAGGCATTATTTCTGTGCCTACACAACGTACCTCATATCGAGGATGGATCCGCTAAAGTACATCTTTCAGAAGCCCATGCCCACTGGCAAGCTAGCTAAATGGCAGATCCTGTTAAGTGAGTTCGACATTATTTACGTAACTCAAAAGGCGGTCAAGGGACAAGCATTAGCCGATCATCTTGCTGAAAATCCTGTGGACGGAGAATACGAACCATTGAAAACATATTTCCCCGATGAAGAAGTGTCATTCGTAGGAGAGGATATTGCAGAATCCTACGACAGTTGGAGGATGTTCTTTGATGGAGTAGCAAATTTCAAAGGGGTTGGTATTGGAGCAGTCCTGATATCAGAAACCGGTCAACATTATCTGGTATCCGCAAAACTCAGATTTCCCTGCACCAACAACATGGCTGAAGAGGCCTGCATCCTGGGGCTCAACTTGGCCATTGACATGAATGTTCAGGAATTATTAGTGATTGGTGACTTAGACTTATTGATACGCCAAGTCCAAGGAGAATGGGCGACCAAGAATTCCAAGATATTTACATACCTACATCGTGTGCAGGAATTGAGAAAGAGGTTCACAAAGATTGAATTCTGGCACGTTCCCAGAATCCAGAATGAGTTCGCCGATGCATTGGCTACCTTGTCATCCATGATCCAGCATCTAGACAAGAACTTCATTGATCCCATCCCAGTGAGGATCCACAATCAGCCGGCTTACTGCGCCCATGTTGAAGAGGAAGCAAACGAAAAACCTTGGTTTCATGATATCAAGGAGTACTTGGCAAAGGGAGAGTACCCAGAGATTGTACACGCTACTCAGAAGCGCACTCTTCGAAGGTTATCAAAGAATTTCTTTCACAACAGAGGAATCCTGTACAGGAGGACTCCCGATCTGGGTTTGCTAAGATGTGCAGAAGCAAAGGAAGCAACGAAGTTGCTGGAGGAAATACATGTTGGTACATGCGGTCCTCATATGAATGGGTTTGTTCTAGCAAAAGAGATACTTCAGGCTGGTTATTTTTGGATGACCATGGAAACAGATTGCATCCAATATGTCCGCAAATGCCACCGATGTCAGATACATGGGGATATGATAAAGTTACCTCCCAGTGATCTTAATATAACAAGTTCACCCTGGCCGTTCGCCGCTTGGGGCATAGATGTTATTGGACCAATCGAGCCTGCAGCCTCCAACAGACACAGGTTTATCTTGGTCGCCATTGACTATTTCACCAAATGGGTCGAAGCAGCATCTTACAAAGCAGTTACCAAGAAAGTTGTGGCTGACTTTGTCCGCGACCTCATTGTTTGTCGGTTCGGAGTTCCAGAGTCGATCATCACCGACAATGGTTCCAACCTAAACAGTGATTTGATGAAAGCAATGTGTGAAACCTTCAAGATCAAACACAAGAATTCTACAGCATACAGACCTCAAATGAATAGGCCGTTGAGGTTGCCAACAAGAACATCAAGAAGATACTAAGAAAGATGATAAAGAAACACAAGCAGTGGCATGAGAAGCTGTCATTCGCCCTACTGTGATACCGCACCACGATTTGCACATCAACTGGGGCAACTCCTTATATGTTGGTATACGGCACAGAGGCTGTTATTCCCGCCGAGGTTGAGATTCCATCTCTGAGAATCATACAAGAAGCTAAGCTCAGCGACGCAAAATGGGTAAGAAGACGCTATGAGCAATTGGCCCTCATAGACGGGAAAAGAATGAACGCGCTTTGTCACGGTCAGCTATATCAGAACAGAATGACCAGAGCCTTCAACAAGAAAGTCAAACCAAGACGATTCACATCGGGGCAACTGGTGTTAAAGAAAAAATTTCCTCATCAAGACGAAGTAAGAGGGAAATTCTCTCCCAATTGGCAGGGCCCGTACATGGTTCACCGAGTGCTGACAGGAAGAGCACTCATACTTGCAGAAATGGATGGATAAGTTTGGCCTAAACCAATCAACTCAGATGCAGTCAAGCGCTACTATGTATAACTCTTTATGCTTTTCTCAATGTTGTAAATTGAACTACGCCTGACCTGATTCCCGTTTAAGAGGGGATACGTAGGCAGCCCTATGGGTTCGGTCACATTTTAATAAAAATTTCATTTTCCCCACGAATGGAAACTGGGGCAGAATTTTGAGGAGGGACCTCAAAATTCCGAGGCAAGTTCAGTCGGTCTCCGCACAAGCAGCAACCAAACGCATTCACCTACCAAACTGGGGCAGAATTTTGAGGAAGACCCTCAAAATTCCGTAGCAAGAGAGGCTGCAATGTCTTGAACCGCGCCGTGGTCGTCGGTTCATCCAAAGAAATTTGTTTTAAATTATATGTTATATTTTATAAAACCATGCATATTTACTGCCCAAAATGGCTTGTTTAGCAACGCTACCCCCATGGTACAACAAAGTTATCATTATCAAGCAGATAGGCCGAGCCGAGCCAGCGGGGATACGAACTAACCCTCCCCTTTATAGAACTCACGATTTTTCTTTGGATGCAGGCACAAATACGGCGAAATCCCAAAACATCTTATTATCCCCGCAAGACGCATACTTCTCAAGGATATGCTCTCAAACTCGTCGTGCATGTCGACGCTTACTATTATCGCAAACAACGCTTCATTCACAACAATCATATCGCCAAAATTTATCATCAGCTAAGAACTCTTACTGTCATTTTATTTTTCTCGCATTGCATAAGGCTACCATTCTTCCTTTCGAGGTTAAGCTCTACCTCCCCTACATTGCATCTTTGCATAAGGCTACCATTCTGCCTTCCGAGGTTAAGATCTACCTCTCCTGCACTCGCATTGCATAAGGTTACCGTTCTGCCTTCTGAGGTTAAGCTCTACCTCCCCTACATTCGCATCTTTGCATAAGGCTACTGTTCTGCCTTCCGAGGTTAAGCTCTACCTCCCCTATATTCGCATCTTTGCATAAGGCTACCATTCTACCTTCCGAGGTTAAGCTCTACCTCCCCTGCATTTTCATCTTTGCATAAGGCTATCATTCTGCCTTCCGAGGTTAAGCGCTACCTCCCCATCATTTATTTCCTGCATTGCATAAGGCTATCATTCTGCCTTCCGAGGTTCCACGCTACCTCTATCCGCATTTTATTTCATTACGCAAAGCTCCTTTATACCTTTTCAAAGCAATCACCTTTCGTTACGTTATTTATTTACGCTTTCGGGTTAAGCTCTGCCCCTCTTCCTTTCGCAAATCGCAAGACTAAGCTCTGTCTTGTCAACATCATACTACTGCATTCTTCATGGGCTGAAATATCGCCAACTTGTCCAAAGGCATCATCATTTAGAGGCACCATATTCATGGCCCGAGAACATCATTTCATGGCCTATCTTTTATTCAACCTGCATATCATTATTCAAAGGCACCATGGTTCGGAGGCACCATCCTCATGGCCCGAGAACATCATTTCATAGTCTGCGAATCCCGCACCAAGCGATTCAGGACCCAGGACATTGTGGTCTAAGGACATCATCCTAAATTGTCCGAAGACAGCATTCATAGTCCAACGGGAACTTGCATCATATTTATATTATGCACGATATATGCTTGTTATTTATTTGCAGGTAATTCGGCCGGAACAGCCAACCAAGCAGGAGCGGACCGCTCCAGTTCTCCAAAACAACCCCGTAAGACCTTCTAATTTTGCCTTACCTTGCACCTTGCGCCCATTCTTGTGAAACATCACCGGTATATTTCGCCGATGATTCCGGAACTACATACGGCCTGATTCCTGTAAAACCAGGGATATGTAAGCAACTCAGAAACCAGGGTGCTGCCTAAATCTCTCATCCAATTTCCACTCGATCAAAATTGGTCATCATATCTTTACCCGACAACTCTTCCATCCTTCCCGGGTAAAGAGGGGCAGCTGTTGATACCCAAATTTCCTAATATTATTTTTTTTAACTTGCATATCAGCTTTCAAAATCACTCTTTGAAATAATGAGTATTTTTCTCTATTTTTTCATATTTTTACTTAAACTATTTCCCCATTTTAATTCATAAATTATGCCCTAAATAATTTCAAAAATACTTCCCAACTCAGTATATCATTTATAGTCATTTTCTATTTATTAAAATCCAATTGTTTCATGAATTGGCCAATTGGGTCTTATTGAATTGCAATTACAATCATTTTGCAATTATGGCCTAATTAGACATTTTATACCTTTTAAAATTCGAAATTTATGTTTTCTTATTAGTTAATTATTGTAATTTTACCTATTTAGCTTAATTTCATCTTTTATATTTAAATATTTTTTTATTAATTAATTACCTATTTTTATTGGGTATTTAACACCTAGCTTTCTCTTATTTAAATTCTAGCCACATTCGAACCCCAAATACCCAACCCATCAGACCCACAAATGACCCAGCCCAAACCATCTCTCTACCCGGCCCAACCCCGATCAGATCTGAGCCGTTGATCAAATAAGATCTACGGCCCAGATCTTTTATTTCCTTAATTAACTCTAACCAATCCCCTCCCCGTCTTTCATTTTCGAGACCATCTCTCTCTCTCTCTACCCGCCTCTTCCTCTCCTCCTCTCTCTAGAACCTTCTGAATTCTTCTTCTTCTCCGATGGCCTTCACCGTCTCTCCGGCCACCTCCAGTCTCACCCCTTTCGACCACCAGCCGCCTTGAAGCCTTATCTCTCTGATCCTCTCTGTCTTTGAGACCTTCATGGGTTTCAACCATGCCGGACCACCACTGGAAGCTCTGCCTGGGGTTGTTTCCGGCCTTTTTCCGATGGGTTTTGACTCGATGGTGCTCTAAACACCGTTGTCCTGAGTTTCACAGCCAGGTTCCTTTACTTCTCTCTCTGGTTTCTCATGAAACCCTAATCTCGACCTAAACTTCTTAAATCTATGTATTTTAACGATTTTGACTCACTTCTTTTATGTTTTGAACTATCCTCTACTGGATCTTTTCGGTTTTTCAAGTTTTAAGCATTTTTGTCTCCTTTTGAAACTAGGGTTTCTCGACCCTGTTCTCAAAACAGTTTTCCTCTGATGTTTTAAACGCCTCTACTGTGTTTTAAGCTATTATCTCATGATTTTATGTTATTTGAACTATTGTTGGTGAAACCCTAAGTATTCTAGGTTGTTCTTTACTACTTGACAATGCATTTATGTGTTCTCTGCAACTCCTTCTTTGATTCATGGTCACGACCTCTAATTCCTGATGTTCTATGAGTATCTCTTCCTGTTAATCATGTGACTGCTATTTAAATGCTTGATAATACCGACATTTACCCTACTGGATGTTTACTTGTCTTATATTGATCTTTTTTTGTGTGTGTAAAGAATTTCATGCTTATAATGTTTTCCTTAAATACATGGTCTTGTATATTCTTTCTGTAATTCTGTACCAATTTTTAATTATTTCTATATTCATGTGAGGCTTTCCTTAATTACTCTGGATTCCCTGTGATTATAATAGAATTCGAAATCCTCTTAATTTATTTTCCAACTGATACCCTATTTTATTTTCATAAATGTGATATCATTTCAACTTCCTTTAATTACCCACTATGTATTTGGCTTTGTTTATGCACTATGTGATTTTTCCGCCCTAATCAGCCTTATTGAACTTATTTTCTTTTCTTATTCTACCTCGACTATACCGTTGGAACTAGACTCCTTAATTAAAGGAGTCCAGTTGGATTAATTGACACTAATTGATTGCTATTTCCATGTTTGTGCACTCGTTGCCTAAGTACTGCTTGTTTTCAAAACTATATAAGGACTTGTCTTCCCTCTTTACACACACTGAGAATTCACACGACAATACACTAGTACATTGCAATACACTATTCTCTCTTGTGTTCTTGCTCTCTTTCTTTCTCTACTCTATTGTTGTTCTCTACTCTTGACTGTTATTAGCCGGCTGAAAGCCAAGGCTAATATTGTGCTCATACTTGGCTCTTTCATTCTGTTGTGCTCTCTCTTGTTACTGGTACGTCCTGATTTAGCTTTAAAAGTTTCCAAACCAATGTGATTACTACTACTTCAGTATGTTATATTCTTAATTGTTTTTCTACCTATACCTCTACTATTTTACATGCAATTGATGCTCTGTTTGCCTGTTGATACTCGCCATGCTTACTTCTTTACATGTTTATGATTAAATCAATACTTGTTATGGGATTTACTTATTCTTGTATGCATCTGTTAGGCCATCCTTATTCTTGTATCATGTATGAGCTTTCCTGTCCCCTGGTTCCTGAACCTTTATCTGTTACTAGTTATCCTATCTATGACTTACATGCTCCCATGACTGTTACTTGCTTTTAATCCTACCTGTTATATATGTATTATGTTACTGTCTACTATTATGTCTAAACTTGACCATTTCTATGTGCCTTGAACCTCTGCGATTTCGTGTATTCATGCCTAGTGAGTCTCTGTACCTCCTGGGTATTATGTGATCTATTCGTCAACTCTACCCCATAGTCCTTGTGTGCAACTCTATATTGTTGAACCTTTGATTGGTGTTTCTGATTGTTTCAAGTTAGTCTTTTAAAAAAAACTCTCCAGTTTTAAAAGAAAACTACTTTCTTAAACTATGAACTTTCCTCTCTTCCCCGCACTTCACACTACTCTTAGAAATTAGGTCCTACCCCCTTCGTGTGAGCATTGCCTTGAGTACCCCCTGAGTACTCATTGAACTTTGACACACGAGGCTGGTAATTCCACACTGCACTTTGTTAAAATCTTGGCAATTTGCTTGGGTGTTGGTATTGGCCAGGGACCCATTTGGGGCCCTAGGGAACTTTGTCGCACCCAGTCTATGTAAGGCTGTGAAAACTCGAAAAGAGTGAGGCTGGGAGATTGGGCCTGATTGAAGGCTCCCTATAGAATAACTTCTTATTTTTCTATTTTTTTCATTACTGTAATTCATTTATTACTGGTTTGTAATAATTTGTAAACGAATAACTAGGGCTGGATATTGGATATGGGGGGTTATGCATGCTTAGTGTAATCATGGGTAGACAACATGCTTATAGGCCTCTATTTACTTACTTGTGCAATAGATAATCTGCCTAGGACATGCATTTTAGTAGAAATCCTGCTTTAGGTTCTTCAATTTTCAGCATATCTATTATGTTCATTTCTTAAACCATGATCACAGTAATAACCAGAACAAGCAAGTAAGCGGTTGTAAGGCATTATCACTTCATTTTTCATGATCATGGCATTTAGAAACCATGTTATAGGGTACTCCTGTGTGCATTAGATATCCTGCCTTTAGGACTTCTTATTTGTCGAGCTACAGTAGCTGAAAGCCCAATTAGCATGTTAATCTAATAATCCCATAAAATATGATTAGTCT
>MDKH01057422.1:0-30192 GCA_005239495.1 Nicotiana undulata
CCACCCACCCCCTGGCCCCCACTCTTGCACAAAAAAAAATTACTTTTTTGTAATTTTTAAATTTCTGTTTTTTATATATATTTTCAGTTTTACTTTATTCATCTTTCGGTTTACAGGTTCAAAATTTTACAAGTTCCATAGGTATGAATTCAGAGGTTTATGTGTTTAGAAGTTTACGAGTTTAGAAACTATAAAGTTTACGGGTTCGAAATTTCGTGGTTTCGAATGTTTTGCGGTTCAGAAGTTTATGAAATTTGTGGGTTCGGAAGATTGTTGGTTCGGAAGTTTATGACTTTATATTTATTGTATCAAAATGATTTATGAATACTCTTGAGAAAATATTTTCCTTGATTTGCGTACCAAACACCAAAAATTAAATAAGATTACTACTTGTTTTCAAAAAAATATTTTTAACGGAAAACATTTTCTTTTATACCAAACACACCCAAAGTGGTCATTTATTGGATTCATATTTAAATTAATTATTGATCAAAATTGCCCTCCACTTAAATATGAGTAATTAGTCAAATTCACCTACTTTGTGTCACGACCCGAATTTTCCACCGTGGGGACCGTGATGGCGCATAACGTTGAACCCGCTAGGCAAGCCAACGTTAATGTTTAATTTACTTTATTCCTTTATTATTAGTCGTAAACAGGTGAATTACAACATTAACATGAATAAAAGTACAAAATGAAGCAAGGTGTATAACTAAATCCGATGCCTTTACGAAATTTCACAAAAACCAAATCCCAGAATGTTGGAGTCACAACACACGGACTGTCTATGAGTAATACATATAAAAGTTTGAATGAAATAAGTACATCTGTTTCTGAAACAACTAGAATAGAATACAAAGGAAATAGGAGGGGACGCCAAGGCCTGTGGACGCCAATAGGACTACCTCGATGTCTCCACGTGGACTAAAGGAAGTCTCCTCGATCTAATGTCCGTAGGGTCCTGTACCGGGATCTGCACAACAAAGATGTGCAGAGTGTAGCATCAGTACAACCGACCCCATGTACTGAGTAAGTGTCGAGCCTAACCTCGGTGAAGTAGTGACGAGGCTAGGACACGACAACCGAACAACCTGTGCAATTTAATAATATTCGGAGGAAATAATAATAACAGGAAATAAACAACTAGGTACAAGGAAAAATGGGAACATGCTCGGGAAAGAAATACCACATAAAGAAAATACTGAAATAAGACAATAATTCAATATCAACTTGAACAACAGGAAATAACATCACAGAGGAAACAGTGCACGGCATCGCCCTTCGTGCTTTTACTATCATCCTCACCAAACAATAAATGCAAGTGCATGGCATCACCCTTCGCGCCTTTACTCTCGTCCTCACAATAATCAATAGAAATGACATGACATCGCCCTTCGTGCTTTTAATATCATAATATGGCACGACATCACCCTTCGTGCTTTACACTCTTCCTCACAATAATAAATTCACGGCATCACCCTTCGTGCTTTACACTCTTCCTCACCCAAACAATATCAATAACAGAAGTCTGGCAAGGAAAAATCAACAATATGAACCATAATAATAAATCATAACATCCCGTCAAGGGAACAACAATAGAAATATCACCATCCCGACAAGGGACACGGCTATAACCAATCTCGCTCAAGTATATATCTTCACATAAAATCTCTCAATCGAAACCAATACTCAACAACACTCATTACCAAAAACTTCCACCAAAATGAATAACCACAAAGTGAATTTCAAGCTATGACACAGTAAATATCAATGAAAACCACATAATTCATAATATCCGACTCACGGGCATGCTTGACACCAACGTATAGGTACTCGTCACCTCACCTATACGTTTAACATGGTATTGACACATAGAAAATAAGACACAACACCTATTCCCTCAAGCTAAGGTTATGCCAAACACTTACCTCGACTTCCACGATCAAAATCAAGCCTCAATCACCGCTTTTCCTTTTGATTTTTGACTCCAAATCAATTGTATCTAGACATAATTGATTTTAAAACATAAAAAAACGCTAAATAATTCAATTCCAATGCTTTAATTATAGGTTTTCTAGCATTCTTTCCAAAAAGTCAAAAATCGACCCCGGACCCGCTTGGTCCAAACACGAGGTTCAGACCAAAATCCGATCACCCATTCACCCGCAATATCGAATATGTTATTAGTTCCGGAATCCGACTCCAAAACGAGGTCTAAATTCTAATTATTAAAAAAGCCCTAACTCTACCCAATCCCTAATTTTCTACCCTTAAGAACATGATTTAGGCCTAGTAATCTAATGGGTGTTAATGGAATTTAAAGAAAACGAGTCTATGAATACATACCTATGATTTTGCAGTGAAACCCTCCTTCAAAATTTGCCCAAGTTCGAGTTTAGGTGAAAGAGTTATGAAATTTTGATAAAATCCCGTAATGTTACTGTTTTAAGAAAACAGGGCAAAATTTGCCTTATGCATTGGCGGCCAGCCTTATGCGTTCGCATAGGCTGCCCTTCCCCTTCCCATTGCGTTCACATCCCAAAGGGTGCGTTCACATAGAGTTAACACTACCCAGCCCCCGGGCCCTCTTCATACTCAATGCGTTCGCGTAGAGTAAACTCCTAAAGCTCCTCATTCGCACCCAGGTCTGTGCGTTCTCATAGTGTCACCCAACCCCCTTTCCTGCTTGTGCATTGCGTTCGCATAGAGTAAATACTCAGGCACCAGATACATCAAAGAAACACCGTATTTTCTAAGTTTAAATCACCCCGACGCCTATCCGAAACTCACCCGAGCCCTCGTGGCTCCAAACCAAACATGTACACAATCTCAAAAATATCCTACGGACTTACTCGTGTGATCAAATCGCCAAAATAACACCTTAAACAATGAATTTAGCCTTCAAATCAAAGAAAATTTTCAAAACTTCCAAAGTATCAAATTTTACAACTACGGGTCCGAATCACGTCAAACGACTTCCGTTTCTTACCAAATTTTACACACATATCATAATTATCATATCGAACCTGTACTGGGCTCCGGAACCAAAATACGGGCCCGACACCATAAATTTCAAATACAATCAAATTTCTAAAATCTCTTTTATTTTCAGAAAAACCATTTCTTTCAAAAATTCACTTCTCGGGCTTGGGAACTCGAAATTCGATTCCAGGCATACGCCAAAGCCCCATATTTTCCTATGGACCGTCCGGGACCGTCGAATCACGGGTCGGGGTCCGTTTACCCAAAATGTTGATCGAAGTCAACTTAAATCAATTTTTAAGGAAAAAACTAGCATTTTCTCAGTTTTTCATAAAAAGGATTCCCGACTATACGCCCGAGCTGCGCATGCAAAACGAGGTGAGATAAAATGAGGCTTTTAAGGCCTCGGAAAACCATTTTGATATATAAAATAAGGGATGACCTTTTGGGTCATCACAATCTACACCTCTAAAACAAATGTTCGTCCTGTAACGGACATAGAAAAGTACCTAAATCAGGGAATAGATAGGGATAACGGCTTCACATATCGGACTCGGACTCCCAAGTAGCTGCCTCCGCAGGCTGACCTTTCCACTGCACACGAACCGAAGGATAACTCTTCGATCTCAACTGACGAATCTGCCGGTCTAATATGGCTACCGGCTCCTCCTCATAGGTCAAATCCTTGTTCAACTAGACACTACTGAAGTCTAACACATGGGATGGATCGCCGTGATACTTCTGAAGCATAGATACATGAAATAGATGCACGACTGATAAATTCGGTGGCAACGCAAGTCTGTAAGCTACCTCTCCCACTTTGTCAAGAATCTCAAACGGGCCAATGAATCTAGGGCTTAACTTGCCCTTCTTCCCAAATCTCATCACGCTCTTCATGGGCGATACCCGAAGCAATACCCGCTATCCGACCATAAATGCCAAATCACGAACTCTGTGGTCGGCATAACTCTTCTGCCTGGACTGAGCTGTACGAAGTCTATCCTGAATGATCTTAACCTTGTCCAAGGCATCCTGCACTAACTCCGTACCCAACAACCGAGCCTCTCCCGGCTCAAACCACCCAATCGGCAACCGACACCTCCTACCATATAACGCCTCATAGGGAGCCATCTGAATTCTAGACTGATAGTTGTTGTTGTAGGCAAACTCAGCTAAAGGCACGAACTGGTCCCAAGAACCTCCTAAGTCAATGACACATGCTCGCAACATATCCTCCAAGATCTGAATGGTACGCTCGGACTGTTCGTCCGTCTGAGGATGAAATGTTGTGCTCAACTCAACCCGCGTGCCCAACTCACGCTGAAATATTCTCCAGATATACGAGGTAAACTGCGTACCTCGGTCAGAAATAATGGACACGGGCACACCATGAAGGCGAACAATCTCGCTGATGTAGATCCCTGTAACCTCTCCGAAGAATAGGAAACTGCTACTAGAATGAAATGCACTGACTTGGTCAGCTTATCCACAATGACCCATACCGCATCGAACTTCCTCTAAGTCAGTGGGAGTCCAACTACGAAATCCATGGTGACACGCTCCCACTTCCACTAATGAATCTCAATCTGCTGCATCAATCCACCGAGTCTCTAGTGCTCGTACTTAACCTGCTGACAGTTCAAGCACCGAGCTACATATGCCACAATATCCTTCTTTATCCTCCACCGCCAATACTGCTGCCGCAAATCTTGATACATCTTTGCGGTGCCCGGATGAATGGAATACCGGGAACTATGGGCCTCCTCTAATATCAACTCACGCATTCCATCAAAATTAGGCACACAAATACGCCCCTGCATCCACAACACTCCATCATCACCATCTGAAACCCGTTTGGCACCACCGTGTCGCACCGTGTCCCTAAGGGCAAGCAAATAAAGATCATCATATTGCTGACCCCAAATACGGTCGAATAATGAAGAACGAGCCACAATATAAGCTAGAACATTGCTGGTCTTAAAAACATCCAATCTCATGAACCGATTGGCCAAGGCCTGAACATCTAAAGCAAGCGGTCCCTCCCCGACCGAAATATAAGCAAGACTACCCATACTAGCTGACTTCCTACTCAAAGCATTCCCCGGATGATATAAGATGGTGATGTCATAGTCTTTCAATAGCTCCAACCATCTCCTCTGCCTCAAATTCAACTCTTTCTGCTTGAACAAATATTGCAAACTCTTCTGATCCGTGAACACCTCACAAGACACGCCATATAAATAATGCCTCCAAATCGTCAGCGCGTGAACAATAGCTGCTAACTCCAAATCATGAACTGGGCACCCTTATGAGTCAACCTGGTCATCGGGGCTGCGATAGATGAAAAGCCCTCCACAAACCGACGATAGTAACTTGCTAAGCCCAAGAAGCTCCGAATCTCTGTAGCTGATGTGAGTCTAGGCCAATCCTTAACTTCTGAAATCTTTTTGGGGTCTACCTGAATACCCTTTGCTGATACAACATGGCCCAAGAATGCAACTGAGCTCAACCAGAATTCACACTTGGAAAACTAAGCATACAACTGACTGTCCTTCAGTGTTTGGAGAACGACTCGAAGGTGTTGCTCGTTCTCCTCCCGACTGCGGGAATAAATCAGAATATCATCAATAAAGAAAATCACAAACAAATCTAAATAAGGCTTGAACACTCGGTTCATCAAATCTATAAAAGCAGTTGGGGCATTTGTCAACCCGAATGACATTACTAAGAACTCATAATGCCTGTACCGAGTGCGGAAGGCTGTCTTAGGGACATCGGAGGCCCTAATCCTCAACTGATGGTAGCCAGATCTCAAATCAATCTTTGAAAATACCTTGGCACCCTGAAGCTGATCAAACAAATCATCAATCCTCGGCAATGGATACTTGTTCTTGATAGTAACCTTGTTCAATTGTCTGTAATCAATGCACATCCTCATCGATCCATCTTTATTCTTAATAAACAACACTGGCACACCCCATGGGGAAACACTGGGCCTAATAAAGCCTTTATCTAGCAAATCCTGCAACTGTTCCTTCAACCTCTTTTGCTATGGCGGGGCCATATGATATGGAGGAATAGAAATGGGCTGTGTGCCCAGAGCCAACTCAATGCAAAAGTCAATATCACTATCGGGTGGCATACCCGGCAGGTCAGCATGACATACCTCTAGAAACTCACGGACAATGGACACAGACTCCATAAAAGGAACCTCGGCACTAGAATCACGAACATAAGCCAAATAGGATAAACACCCCTTCTCGACCATGCGTCGAGCCTTCATATATGAGATAACCCTGCTGGAAGAATGACCAAGAGTCCCTCTCCACTCTAGTCAAGGCAACCCTGGAAATGCTAATGTCACGGTCTTGGCATGACAGTCCAGAATATCATGATAGGGCGACAACCAATCCATACCCAAAATGACATCGAAATCAACCATATCAAGGAGTAGAAGATCTACATTGGTCTCTAGACCACCAATAACCACTACACACGAACGGTAGACACGATCTACAATAATAGAATCACCTACCATTGTAGACACATATACAAGAGTAGTCAGAGAATCACGAGGCATAATCAAACAAGGAGCAAAATATGATGACACATAGGAGAATGTGGATCCCAGATCAAACAAAACCGAAGCATCCCTGCTGCAAACTAAAACCATACCTGTAATGACTGCATCGGTGGCCTCAGCCTCAGGTCTGGCTGGAATAGCATAACATCGGGGCTGGGACCCACCAATTTGAACATCCCTAGGAAGGCCTACTGCTGGCTGACCTCTACCTCTGGTAGCCTGAACTCTACCTCTGATTGTTTGACCTCCACCTCTAGCACCTCGACCTCCACCCCTAGCTGGCTGAGGGGGTGGCGGAGCACCTGGTGCGGGAATCATAGCACGGGAACCCTGGTTCTGAGAACCACTCGAGGCTCGGGGGAAAAATCTAGCAATGTGCCCAGGGCCACCACATGTATAACAAGATCTCGGCTGCTGAGACTGCTGTCCCTGAAACTTTCCCTGTCGACCGGAGTAACCACTCTGAAAACTCTGTAGTGGCGGTGCACTGATAGGACCTGGTGATGCACTGTAGGCCAACTGATAAGAATATGGCATGTGGGAACCACGACAACTTGGGGCACTGCGGGATACCTGAAGTGCTGACTGAAACGGCCTAGGAGGATGGCCTTTACCGAAAGAATCTCTGCCCCAGACGAGGCACCACTGAACTAGAAAAAATGATGAGGCCTCTTGTCAGACCCCTGACCACTACCCTGTGATAACACCATCTCGATCCGTCTGGCCACATTGGTCGCCTCCTGAAAAGAAATATCACTCCTTGTCTCTCTGGCCATCTACAGTCTAATCGGCTGAGCTAGCCCCTTAATAAACCTCCTCACCCTCTCTCGGTCGGTGGGGAGTATCATGATAGCATGTCGGGCCAAAGTGATGAACCTAGTCACATACTGTGTAACTGTCATAGAACCCTACTGGAGACGCTCAAACTGCCTCCGGAAATCATCTCTCTGGGTAACAAGAAGAAACTTCTCAAAGAACAAATTGGAGAACTGAGCCCAAGACAAAGGTGGTGACCCAACTGGTCTGGTCAATCAATAATCGCTCCGCCAAGGCTTGGCGGGATCTGAAAGGCAGAAAGTAGCAAAATCGACCCCATTGGTCTCCACGATCCCCATGTTCCGAAGAACCTCATAGCAACTGTCTAAGTAATCTTGGGATCCTCTGAAGGTGCACCACTAAAAGTAGTAGGAAACAGCTTGGTCAACCGGTCCAATCTCCATAATGCATCAACAAAGATAGCTTCCCCATCAACGGCTTGAGCCACAATACCCGACTGAACAACCCCAGCTGTGTGAGGTGCTGGAGTCTGGAACTGAGAAGCTAACTGCTCTGGTGTGCAGGTGGCAGGAGTCTGGGCTCCTCCCCCAACCTGAGAGACGGCTGGTGCTGCAGGAAGTAGACCTGCCTGAGCCACGTTCTCCATAAGGCCCACTGAACAGACCAGAGCATCCTGGAGTACCGGGGTGACAATGAACCCCTCGGGAACCTGAGTTGGTCCCACCAGAACTGTCTGAGCAGGAACCTCATCAGCAAACTCTACCTGAGGCTCCGCCACTAGGGCTACTGCTTTGGGCTGAACTATGCCCCTTCCTCAGCCTCTAGCACGGCCTCGGCCTCGTCTTCAGCCCCTCGTAAGAGCTGCAACTGGAGGCTCGGGCTCATGATTAGTAGATGAAGAAGCACGTGTTCTCGCCATCTGCGAAAGAATAGAATAGAAATTCAATTAGCATTTAGAATTCAAATCGCACGACAAAGAAGAATAGATGTGAAGGTATTCCTAAACTCTGCAGCCTCTGGGGGATAAGTACAGACGTCTACGTACCGATCCCTTAGACTCTACCAAGCTTGTTTGAGAATTGTGAGACCTAAGCAACCTAGTGCTCTGATACCAACTTATCACGACCCGAATTTCCCACCGTCGGGACTATGATGGCGCCAAACGTTGAACCCGCTAGTAAAGCCAACGTGAATGTTTAATTTACTTTATTCCTTTATTATTAGTCGTAAACAGGTGAAATACAACATTACCATGAATAAAAGTACAAAATGAAGCAAGGTGTATAACTCAATCCAATGCCTTTACGAAATTTCACAAAAACCAAATCCCAGAATGTTGGAGTCACAACTCACGGACTGTCTATGAGTAATACATATAAAAGTCTGAATGAAATAAGTACATCTATTTCTGAAACAACTAGAATAGAATACAAAGGAAATAGGAGAGGACGCCAAGGCCTGCGGACGCCAACAAGACTACCTCGGTGACTCCGCGTGGACTGAAGGCAGCCTCCTCGATCTAATGTCCGTAGGGTCCTGTACCGGGATCTGCACAACAAAGATGTGCTGAATGTAGAATTAGTACAACCGACCCCATGTACTGAGTAAGTGTCGAGCCTAACCTCGGCGAAGTAGTGACGAGGCTAGGACACGAACTCTGCGGTATAACTACTCGTTTGTCTTTGGAGTATGAAGTAGAGGTGGGCTCGAGAGATACCACTTGAGTTCCTCCAAGGCCCGTTGGCTCTCCGGGGTCCATGAGAAGTTATTCTTCTTCTTCAACAGTGAGAAGAACCAGTGGATCTTGTCGGAATACCTCGAGATGAATCGCCTCAGGGCGGCTATGCATCGGTTAATCTTTGTACGGCCTTCACGTTGTCCACAATAGTGATATCTTCGATGCACTTAATTTTATCGGGGTTGATCTTGATTCCCGTGTACGATACCATGGACTCCAAGAATTTACCGGACCCGACTCCAAATGCACATTTCTCCGGGTTCAGCTTCATATTGTATTTCTTCAATATGGTGAAGGTTTTTGTATTGGTAAAAAATAGACATTACACGTGTAATATCTTGGATGACTAAGCAATCTACGTGGAGCAATGAAAGAGTGACAGCTGGATGAGAGTTTAGAAAGAGGTACAGAACAAAGAGGTACGGGGTAAAACACCCACGAGATTATTAGAAGTGGGAGCTCCAATTTAATTAAGGAGTTGAAGAGACACGGTTAGAATGAACCAGGGCAGAATAAAGGGCAGATTCATAGATCTTTAATCAATGAGCTAAACATTACAGAATCTTCACGCAACAATTACGATTACCTATTGTACCATTTCATTAATGATATAAATATTCATTAATGCTCAATCATTAAGAGTAGACGTTATGTTTAGAAATTCCCTATAAAAGGGAGTAAGATCTCACTTGTATGGACATGTTCGAACCACTACTGAAATATATTTACATTTCTATTCAGTTATTATTTTCCTACTTTACAAGTCTAATTCCTATTATTGTTCTTAATTAATTATCTTGGTTATCAGAAGCCCGAGTACTTCTTAAAAATAACTTTGACTAAGAATTCGGTTCTTTGGTTTAACAAATTGGTTCCGTTATCGGGAATCTGATAATCCTTTTGCATTCCTGAATTATCCTTACTAAATCATGTTGAACACCAACGATAACAACCAGCAGGCAACTGGAACTTCACCTCCATCGCCTTAGGGAACCCCACGAGGTTAAAGAGAAAACTCCCCGGAATGATCCACAACTCACAAGAATGACCAGATTGGAAATGAACAAACAGGAGATCAAGACACTATGAAGAAAATAGATGCTGAATATGTGAGTGAAGCTCTTCAAGCTTTCGTGAAGGGGCTACCAACTATACCACCTACGCCTCCTCTAAATAACACTACAATTGTGGAAAATTCACAGTCTGGACTAGCTAATTCTGGAAGTAGAGGAACTCCAAACGAATCCCTCGAACGGAGACCAGGTATGACTCATAATTTAGATTTACAATCTTCAATACTAACCTTGGGGATTGATATTGACAAATACTCTCAACAACCATGGAAGCCAAGTGCAGCACCTTTGGCGATTCCCAAAAAATTTAAAATGCCCGATATACCAAAATATGACGGGACAACTAATCCACGTGACCATGTTACTGCATTACCACGGGAGTAAAAAGCAACGACTTATCTAAGCAAAAAATCGAGTCTGTACTGGTCAAAAAGTTTGGAGAGAAGCTTACAAAAGGAGCACTAACGTGGTATTCTCTCTTACCCGGAAATTCTTATGATTCTTTTGCCAAGCTCGCAGATTCGTTTATAAAAGAACACTTCGATGCACAAAAAGTGGAGAAAAGAATGGACGACATATTCAAAGTAAAACAGGGAGATACAGAATTGCTTCGTGAATTTGGAGACAGGTTTTAACGGGAAAGGATGTTGTTACCAATAGTACCTAACAAGTGGGAAGCTATGGCATTTGCGAGCAATCTAAACACAAAACGCTCTGAAGCCACGAGGAGACTCAAATAAAGTCTGCGAGAATTCCCAGCTACGATGTGGAATGATGTTTATAACAGGTACAACACCACATTGCGAATTGAAGAGGATATTATAGCTCAATCAAAAGCAGAAGACATGACAAGCTCTAGACGCTCAAAATGAGAGAGGGGAACTAGAAAAAATAGGTACGAGCCATATATGGGACCTTCGGGACGAGAAACTCGTTCCAAATTTGAAAACACGCATCTTGATCACAGACCGTCAAATAAAGATTCAAGTTCATCATCATCAAGATCCAGAAAGGATCGAAATGAACGAAATAGAGGTAATAACACGTATGCAAGAATTGGAGACTATAAATTCAATGTAAGTACTTCCGAGTTAAATACGATATTAAGAAATATGGGTGATAAAGTTTGATAGCCCGACTAGAAGAGGTGAGTTAATTGAATACTTGAAAACTAACGTAGATTGTTTTGCCTGGTCCCATTCAGATATGAAAGGTATACCCCTAGAGGTGATGACCCATAAACAGAATGAAGACCCATAATTCGTACCTGTCAAACAAAATAAAACGAAGCAACGATCATTCAAGAATCAAGTGATCGATGAAGAGGGGGACTTACTATTACAAAGTCATGCCTTTTGGCTTGAAAAATGCTGGAGCCATGTATCAAAGGCTAGTGACCAGGATGTTCCAGGAACATCTGGGGAAGACAATAGAGGTATACAATGATGACATGTTGGTGAATTCAACACAGGCTAAAGACCATTTCCAACATCTTTCAGCTACATTCGAGATCCTCCGCAGGTATAATATGAAACAAAATCCAGAAAAGTGCGCCTTTGGCGTCGAATCAGGTAAGTTATTGGGTTTTCTCGTATCAAATAGAGGCATTGAAGTATATCCTGCTCAATTTAAAGCTATTGAAGAAATACCTGATATACTCACGAGTAAAAAAGAAGTTCAAAGGCTGACAAGTAGGATCGCGACTTTAGGAAGATTCATTTCAAGATCTTCAAAGAAGAATTTCAATATCTTCTCAGTACTAAAGAAGTAGAATCAGTTTGAATGGTCTGAAGAATGTCAGTAGTCCCTCAAAAACTTGAAGTCCTACCTATCAAATCCCCCACTACTATCCAAACCAAAGAAAGGGGAAATGGTGTTGCAGAAATAGCTGTGAGTGCAGTCCTGGTAAGGGAAGACAAAGGTAAGAAATCTCCTATTTACTATGTAAGTAAATCCTTATTGGATGCTGAAACTAGATATCCCCATATAGAAAAATTAGTTGGCTTTAGTCATGGCAGGCAAAAAATTGAGACCATATTTTCAGTGTCATCCAATTGTTGTTGTAACTTCTTATCCTTTAAGAAATATTCTGCACAAAAAGGAATTGTCAGGCAGATTGGCTAAATGGGAAATAGAACTAAGCGAATATGACATCGTTTATCAACCTAGGACAACAATAAAGTCTCAGGTCTTAGCTTCTTTTGTAGCAGCCTTTAATGTTAACATAATTCCTGAAGTAGAAAAGGAATTACAGATTTTTACCGGAGCTAATCCAGAAACATGGACTTTGTTCACTGACGGTTCTTCTAAAGTTAAAGGAGTCAGTTTAGGAATTGTCTTGATACCACCTTCGGGTGAAAAGATAAGGCAAGATATTAAATGTTATCATATCACTAACAATGAAGAGGAGTACGAAGTTGTCATTGCAGGACTTGAATTAGCACGAGAACTCTCAATAGAGCAGATCGTGATCAAAAGTGACTCTCAACTGGTGGTGAATCAGATGCAGGGGACTTACACCGTTAGAGAAATTCAAATGCAACAATATTTGGGAAAGACACGGGACCTTGTAAGGCAATTCCATTCATGGAAGATCGTGCAAATACCCAGAGAGGAAAACACAGAAGCGAATGTGTTAGCTAACCTCGCATCAGTTACAGATGTAACGAATAAAGAAAATACTATTGTGATACATTTATTTCATTAAACAACTGCCCAGAGTGAGGTAACATTTAATAATTTAACCTGGGATTGGAGAAACTAAACTGTAAATTTTTTGTAGAATGGTATCGTGCCTGAAGATAAGAAAGAAGCTCAAGCACTTCGACGAAAAGTTGCACGGTATTGCCTAGTTCGTGACACTTTATATCGTAAAATGTTTGGTGGTCCTCTAGCAAGGTTCCTAGGACCTAATCAAACTGAGTATGTGATGGAAGAAGTACACGAAGGACGTTGTGGAAACTACGCAGGTGGAAGATCTCTAGTCAAAATTCTAATTAGAGTAGGGTATTATTGGCCTAAGATGGAAGAAGACGCTGAAAATTTTGTAGCTAAATGCGATAAATGTCAGCGCTATGCTAACAACATGCATCGACCCGCAGAATTATTACACCCGGTTATATCACCTTGGCCATTTATGAAGTGGGGAATGGATATAGTAGGACCTCTACCCCAAGCCAAAGGAAAGGTACGGTTTTTACTTGTATTAATAGATTATTCTTTAAAATGGGTAGAGGCAGGTGCTTTTAAACAGGTACAAGAAAAAGAACTGAAAAGCTTCATTTGGCAAAACATCATATGCCGCTTTGGTGTCCCAAAGGAAATTGTACGTGATAATGGCCCACAGTTCATAGGGCAAATCTCAGAATTCTTCCAAAGCTGGCAAATCAAACATATCACTTCTTCACCGTATCACCCTGTGGATAATGGGCAAGCTGAGTCAACAAATAAGATCATTAGAAATAATTTGAAGAAGCGATTGGAAAAATCAAACGAAAATTGGCCTGAAAAGCTACCAGGAGTATTATGGGCTTATAGAACTACAACAAAAAGAGCCAAGGGAGAAACACCATTCACACTTGTCTACGGCTCAGAGGCTCTAATACTAGTGGAAATTGGTGAAAGAAGCACGAGATTCACATTAACAACAGAAGATACAAACAACAACAAGTTTAGAACCAATCTGTATTTACTTGAACAAAGGAGAGAAGCCGCCTTAATTCGCATGGCAGCTCAAAAGAAAATTATAGAGCAGTATTACAACGGAAAAGCTCACCTCAGATATTTTAAAATTGGGGAATTTTTCCTCAAAAAAGTTTTCCAATCAACAAAAGAAGCTGGAGCAGGAAATTTAAATCCAAATTGGGAAGGACCCTATAAGTGCGTGGTATTGCTGGAAAAGGAGCTTATGAGCTGGAAACCATGGACGGTTGAATCTTACCAACAAGTTGGAATGTTGTTCATTTGAAGAAGTATTACTTCTAAGCAAAAGGAGTACCCACGATCAGGTATCATTACGTATGATCTTATTTAGTACATTTAAAATTATACTAACAATTTTAGATGATAGGCAAAAAGCTAACCCATAACCAAATGATGATATTAGACCTGAATAGACACGAGGAAATAACTTAATTCCCGGTATAGGGTTAAAACCTTTCTGATGGACATTCCAAAGGGTTAAGAAGTCATCATCTAAACTATATACCTTCGAGTCCCGTATGTTTTTCCTTTTTAGGAAAAGGACCGCAAGGAAAGAGTAGTCAAGTGCTCGAGATTTCATTCTTCAAAGCTCAAACACTTGGGGGACTATATAATATGGAAGGCAAAGAACACTATAAAAAAAGTCAAAGCTCAAGAAAGAAGACTAGCAAAAAGTCTGAGCTCAAGACTTATTTTACCCAACAAATCAAAAGTTACGAGCGAAAGCCGAAGACTATCACACAAAGCCTGATTCAAAAACCTACAAAAAACATGCTCGTAAATGTAACCGAATGTTTAGGTTAAAGGCAAAATTTAGTTACGGGTTGAAAACGGTACCCTTGTATTTATTCAAATATGTTGTAAAAGAAAACACATACGAAAGAGTCATAGACGATACTTGAACACATGTAAAGTGTTATGAAATTTCAAATAATACAAAAACTTTCTTCAAAGAATTACTCAAAGGAACATGAGAATTCCTATCTCTCTTTTGTATATTTACACCATTATAAAGTTGAGATATCTTCTTCATTAAGTGTCGTTCATAAAAGGATCCTCTTTTACAAATCGTGCTTGTTTAAAAAATACACGAAGCATTGAAGCAATTTAATGCAAAGTTAAAGGGTGAAACAAAAACCCAAACATAAAACATTTTTATGCAAACACTTAAGAGTAAAACAAAACTCGAAAAACACAATTCATGCCAAGAACTTTAAACATTAATATTATAAGACGGTAGAAACTAAGTATCAACTTAGTCCAACCGAATTTGTTTATACAAAACTTGCCCCTAAGTTGTCATTGGGGACTTACCAACCAAACTTTACCCTCAAATGAGACTAGGGGTAACCACCAATTGATTCTCCAAAAGAAAAAAAAAGAAAGAAAGGGGTTAACAAACACTTTCACTAGACACTGGGGGGATTATCTTCATCAACAGAAGGAGCAGCTTGAGATGGCAAGGGTTGGGAAGCAACTTCATCATGAATGATTTCATCACCATGGGAACTTCAACTTCAGGTGATGAAAATCTTTTACTTTGCCGAGACTTTTCAATTGTCTCCTTAGTTTTGACAATTTCAGCTTGTAAATCAATGTTTTCCTGGCCCACTTCCATTAATGTATCAAGCCGGGAATTCAAGTAAGCCCAACCCACATCAACAACTCCCTTATCCTCGAGAGCTTCATAGTCCTTCTCCCATTGTTCAACACTCAGCTCATCCCTTTCAACCACAGCGGCATCATAAGAAGCTTGTAAAAGAGCAAGGGATCTCTCTAGAAATTGAACCTTGTTAGAGGATTCACGGAGGTCTTCTTGGGTTTGAGTAAGCGATTGCACGAGTTCTCCAGCATACGCCTCCTTCTAGATTAGTAAATCCTTCAAGATTCTTATGTCTTAAGAAGCACATGAAAGTTGTTCTGCAAATGAGGATTCCAGGATGTTCTTATCCTTTCCTGCTTGATTCGACAAAGCCTTCTTAATGGCTAATTCCGCTGCTATCACTCTAACCTGATGCTCTAAGGTACACTTTTCCTCCTCTACTACTTCCATATCAAGTTGAAGGCTCTCAAATTGTTCCTTCGAGTTATCCGCCTCGGTATGGTAGTCAATCATTAACTGCTCCGTATGTACGATCCTTTTCATCAACTTTGTACCAATGATATTGATCTACACAAAAAAGGAAAATCAGATACGGTAAAGACTAAATTTAAGAAGAAATAACATGAAGGATACCTTCAAAGATGAGTGTACAATCTCTTTAAAAGGCTTCGACCACACACCCGCTTGGCCTGATTTCTTTAAGAGGCTACCTTCCGCAGGAACCTCGATCATAATTTGCTTCATCTCCCTATCACTAGAAGACCCTACTTCAATAATAGAAGGCACGGTAGTAGGGGTAGATGAAGGAGCCACGGGTGGCACAGATGGGGAAGCAGAAATAGCAACAAGCACGGCAGACTGAAGTTCCATTGGAGTAGAAGGAGGAAAGATGGCAAGAGTCGCCTCCTCTTAAATTAAGTAAAAACCTTGCTGGAACAGTTGCTCAATTGACTCATTGGTTGTAGAAGGAGTTTCCACTTCAAAGTATGCAGGGGTAGAATGATCAGGATCAGGCACGGAAGATGGTCCAGTAAGGGGAGCAGATTCGTCATCAGACATGACTCTTCTTCTTGCTCGTGGCCTTCGAACCAACGAGCCTTCCTCCCGCTCTTCCTCATCTTCTAAGGTTTGAGTCCTATTCGATTTCCTTTTTGACGAAGAAGAATTTAAAATGATTTATTGAGCCTTGGCCAAAGAGAGCTTTGAAGCAGTTATAGCAGCAACAGTGACACCACGAGCGGGAAACCCTAACAAACAAAAGGGATTAGAGAAGTTCAAAAGAGAGAAAAAGGAAACGTAAAAAAAACCTAGCATGGGTTTTTATTTTCCAACCAAACCTTGTAGAAAGGTATTTCCAAGAGCGTTTCTCCATTGGAGCAATCGACAACAATTTTTCTACCCAACCACGAAAACCGGAGATCTCGTCGACGGTTCCCATGGTTGTTAAAAAAAGACAAAAAACAGTCACGGTACTAAACATTTATCAAGAATAAGGAAGGAAGTGAGTAAACGAAACTTACGTGCAAAGTTCCACTTCAAAGGGAATGGTAAATTTAATTCACCTACTAATCCTCTTGTAAGGGCAGCAACAAACCTGACATACCAACCTTTATCATCATCAGGGATGACTAGAACTCTCTTACTTCTAGCCACAAGAGTAAAAACTCCTTGGCGGAATAACTTAGGAAAGTAGATATGGATAAGATGATAAAAGGTAAAAGGAAGTGAAGCCAAGTTAGAAAAATATATGAGGCATGCTACTGTTCTCCGGATGATAGGACCGATTTGTCCCAAACACACGTTAAAAAATCGACAAAACTCTATGATGACAGGGTCGATGGGAGGCTTGAAACCTAAAGTAAAAGGGTAAGTATATGCCAAAGAATAGCCAGTTTTGTAAGAAGTTCTCCTCTAAATTTCATTAGGAACTAAGACCGGGAAATCAAATTTCCAACAACAGTCTCTGTGCACAAGAGAAATCAAACCCTTAGTGATTTGGGTAGGGTAAAGATCGGCGCGATCGTGAGACGTCATGGAAGAAACCTGGTTTGTTATGGTTTTACTGTCATTTACGAAAGAAAATTCAACGGGTACAATTTCATCTACCTTTGGTTAGCGCAGTGGTTCACTGGACTCTCTACTCTTAGAAGAATATCTAGAAGCTCTAGCCCTAGAAGAATATGGAGTAACACTAACCCTAGAAGTTGGTGGAGGATTAATGTTATGTTGAGAAGAAGAAGACCCTATAGAAGGTGTTGAGACCAAACTCCTTAGTCTATCGCCCCTCCTACTCCGGATCGGAGCAGAAGAATGAGATAGTTCATCAACTATTATTACTTTTTTGGGGTCTTGGTTTGAAGAAGACATATTTTCATGAAAGAAGAACTCGCAAGTAGTAAAAAAAAGTTAGAAGTTTTTCGTAGAAGCAAAGGCAAAAGGAGGTATTTATACACAAAAGCAACCGTCAAAAAATGGAAAAACACTGATGTGAAAGTCATTATTAAAATTGTCACTTCGTGATTGATGCAGCCACAAAAAGCCTTAAAGTGCGTTGAGGAATTGCAGAACTATTTCTGAAACACTATGTGGCACAGGCATTTAATACAAGTGACAAGTGACGCGTACATTCAGATACAAATACAATGGTACGAGTAAAAAACTTCCCGCCACAAATGAATATCCACTTACAAAATATTTAATTGATAAATAAATGGTAAGTGGGGAGACTATATATATTGGTAAAAAATAGACATTACACGTGTAATATCTTGGATGAAAAAGCAATCTACGTGGAGCAATGAAAGAGTGACAGCTGGATGAGAGTTTAGAAAGAGATACGAAACAAAGAGGTACGGGGTAAAACACCCACGAGATAATTAGAAGCGGGAGCTCCAATTTAATTAGGGAGTTGAAGAGACACGGTTAGAATGAGCTAGGGCAGAATAAAGGGCAGATTCATAGATCTTCAATCAATGAGCTAAACGTTACAGAATCTTCACGCAACAGTTATGATTACCTATTGTGACGTTTCATTAATGATATAAATATTCATTAATGCTCAATCATTAAGAGTAGACATTATATTAAGAAATTCCCTATAAAAGGGAGTAAGATCTCACTTGTATGGACATGTTCGAACCACTACTGAAATGTATATACATTTCCATTCAGTTATTATTTTCCTATTTTCCAAGTCTAATTCCTATTATTGTTCTTAATTAATTATCTTGGTTATCAGAAGTCCGAGTACTTCTTAAAAATAGATTTGACTAAGAATCTAGTTCTTTGGTTAATTAGTTTCCTACAAATGTTTCAAATGGCCTTCTTCTCACATGGACTTAATGATAACTAGGGATTTTTACCTACTATTTACTCTCTTTTTCTTAGGTTTTGGGGCAAAAATGCAATAAGATACTCCCGAAAACTAATGCAAGGTGCTTAAATTGTAGGTTTTGAGTCAAATGTAGGAGAATGGTTAAAAATAACTTAAATAGGAGCCAAATTTGCACAACCCAAGAACTCAGCAAAAGCGCTGACAACACTATTATAACATTGCAGCGGAAGACATTCCGCTAGAGCGACATTCTGAGGGCGGTCGTGGATTGAAGTACAGATAGATGTGTTTTGGGCCTTGTGGGACCGCTGACAGCACTATAATTGCGCGGCCGTGAAATCTAAAGCACAGTCGCGGTGGGAAATCCGGTGAGAGAAGAATGTCATGTTCAGAGACATGGCAAAAGTGATCTTTTTACAAGAGCGCGGTTAGCGCTAAAATTCCATTGTCGCGCTATCAAGATCTGCTAGGGCGCTCAATATTCAACTGGGAGCGGAAACTAGTTTAAGAGAACTGCCAGTTGACAAAGCGCGGTCCGCGCTAATCATTGCGTGACCGCGGAAGCTATTCTGCTGAGGCGTTCAGCTTTTCGCTGATAGCGAAACCTTCGTAAGGGCATTTTTGTCCAGTATTTTCAGCTATGTATAAATACTTCTTTTTCTAATTTTTAGGGTAACGGATATTTTAGGGAGCTCATGGATAGCAACTTTTTACCTTTTTGAGTAACTTTAGCATAAATTCTACTCTTAATCTTAGATTTTATCTTTGTAATCAACACTTATGGCTTTAATTTCATCTTCTATCTTGATTTCTTCCATGAATATGAGTAGCTAGACCCATAAGCTAGGTTTGTGACCCAACCCTAGTGTGGTTCAATTTTAGGGTCTACTTGTTATTGGGTTTGTGATATTTAGTCTATTTCATGCTTAATCTATTGAATTAATGGATGCAAACATTGATTCATGCCTTTTTGACTAGGGTTGTTCTTGAGAAAGATGACCCAAGTCTAGGTAAAATAGGCTAACAAGGAATTGGGGTGAATTCAAGAGATTGATAGCCCCAATTAAAGGGTAGAAACTAGAGATAGTAATACCCGACTTGAGCCAAGTTCACTTGCTATGTTGAAACACCCAATTAGGCTCTAGGAAGCCAATTCGGGCAAAGTCACCCAAACCACCGAGAGGTATAGGGTGAGTAATTGAGTGTGAGGTTATATCATGAGCCCATAACCAACAAGTTTATCCTAGATTTTAGATCTCGTTAGTTATTCACCTAGGTGTAAGTTGCATTCCTAGTGCTCTTTATAACTTGATAAACCTTCACAAAAATATAGTAGTTAGCTTGATAGTAGTAATCTTTGGTATTAAAACTAGTATAAAATCAAAACAACCCATGTTTAGAAAAGTAATTAACAACAATACATACTCCTAAATCGGATAGAAACTCAACTCTAATCATCTAACTCCCTGTGGATTTCGATCCTGATTCTATCGGGTAAAAGCTACATCGACCTTGCCTTGCGATTCTATAGTGGTATAGGTGGGATCCGATCACTTTTTGGCACCGCTGCCAGGGAGTTAAATGGTGTTGGCTATCTATTTGATTAGTTGTGTAGATTGTTTTTCTTTCCTTCTATTTTTTAAATTTGTGTGTTTAAATCGCTACAAGTACAAATGGCTTATCCTCTAGGCAATGTTATATCGTGGGAGGAGGTAGATGATAACGGGGAAGATGATGTGCATCTAGTACCTCAAGCTCAAAGACGAGGCTGCCAGGCCAATGCCAATGAAAATATTCCAGACCCTCCCCTGCCTCCTCCAAGAGTAACTCCTCGGGTGCTTCCAAATGAGGGATATGCCAGTTCAATTGTCGCACCCAGAATCCGGGCGGGCAATTTTCAAATTACTAATGTCATGTTGACATTATTGGAGCAACAATGATATTTCACGGGTGCTCTCCATCAGAATGCTTACAAACACTTAAAAAGAATGTTGGATACCTGTTGGGGAAGCAAGCAAACCAACATATCGGAGGATGCTTTGAGGCTCATACTATTTACTTTATCTCTACGAGGGAAAGCATTGGATTGGCTTGAACGACTCCCCAACCATTCTATCTCTCCATGGGATGACTTGGCGGACAAGTTCATTGCCAACCTTTTCTCTCCCGGACACATGGCAGCTTTGAGGGATGAAATACTGGCATTCAAGTAGGAAATGAACCCCTCCATGAGATTTTGGAGCGCTACAGAACAATGGTGAAGGAATGCCCCAGCAATGATATGACAGAAGCTATAATTCAACAAACAATTTACCGGGGCATTAACACGACCAATCAGTGTGTGGTCAACCAATTAGCTGGGGCGAACTTCATGAAGCTATCTTGTGATGAAGCCTGTGGTATTCTTGATGAAATGGCTGACACTTCCTTAGCATGGCAAAGCCGGGCTAATGTTCCCCAAGGTGACCTAAGTGTGATCAACCTCCATAAAGAATTTAAGGACCATGGCCTGGTTATTGCTGAGCTAACAACAATTATGAACCAACTTGCTAAGGCACACCTTCATCAAATCCAAGGACCAAAGCAAGTTAATGCTATGGAAAGGGTAAATCGTTTGGTCAACAAGCGAAGACAACGTGGCCAACAAATGCAAAGCCAAAATGGTCAAAGTGATCAAGGTGTGAGTAGTTACAACAATGATGATTCCTATGATGAGAAGAATGAGGATGTGATGTATGCAAACAATTTCCAAGGATGAAGGAGCAATGCTCCAAACCAACAGTGGAGATATAAAGGAAACAACCAAAATTGGAGCAATCAAGGACAAGGAAACTGGAACAACAACAACAACTCTAATAACTAGGGGAACAACAATAATCAACAATGGGGAGGCAACAAAAACAATTGGAATGAGAACAATAATAGCAATTAGGGTGGAAACGGTAATCGGGATCAGGCTTTCAAACGCCCCCGATGTACCAACAACCTAACAATCCACCCCCATCAATCCCAAGGTCAGTGTTCGTCGATAAATGATATGGGCCGGATCGAGCATATGTTTAAACAGATGATGGAGCGGAATGCGGATTCGGATGCTCAAATTGCCTCCCATACCACCTCCATCCACAATATTGAGGTCCAAATGGGGAAAATATCCCAAGCTAGTGACATGGTGGTTAACCCGAAGGGCGGTAACAACAACAACACCGTACATGCAATGGCGGTGACCACAAGGAGTGGTCGAGGTGGTGAAGCTAGTTCTTCCAAGCAAAAGAGGGTTGTATGTGATGATGATGAAATGCAACAAGATGATGTTCCTATTGAGGTTGAGAAAGTGAGTGAGGAACCAATGAATGGTGAAGTGAGGATTTACATTAATGACAATGAGGAGGAAACACAAAATGACGTCAACCCGTATAGGGAACACGTAATTGACATACCCGAGCAGGTCGTGCCAAAATCCAAGGACCCATTTCCTAGGCCTCCTCCTCCCTATCCTAAAAGATTGGCCAAGCAGAAGAATGAGAATCAGTTCAAGAAGTTCATATAAATGATGAAGAGTTTGTCTATCAACGTACCATTAGTTGAGGCTCTTGAACAAATGCCCGGGTACGCCAAGTTTATGAAAGACGTGGTTACTAAGAAGAGATACATGGTGTGTGAGACAATCAAGATGACCCATTAAGTTAGTGAAATTGTGCACTCATTGGCACCCAATCTAGAGGATCATGGAGCATTCACTATCCCTTGCACTATTGGTAGTGCGGACTTTTCAAAGGCATTATGTGACTTGGGCGCTAGTATCAATTTAATGCCTTACTCTGTCTTCAAAACCTTGGGAATTGACCAACCGAGAGAAACTTTGATGAGAATTCAAATGGCGAATAGAACTATGAAGCGGCCCTTAGGTATATTTAGTGTGTATCTGCTCGGAGAGAGTGCATATTTAGGTAGTTGTTGAACAACACCACTCCCAAAGTATAGGAGGGATCCATAACCGAGGGTTTAAAGGTTGGATTAGGGATAACGAAACCTTGGGTGCGATCTAAGTGAGTCGTACTTAAAGCCAGGTAGTGTAACTCGGGAGAGTACGTCTAGTAAATTGTCATAATTACTCGGGAGAGATTTACGGTAGTCAAAGCGCTCATGATCGGTTGAGAATACTTAGGCAAAATTATAGAAGACATAGCGGGAAGGATTCCGACAATTGGGAAAATCATAACTCTAGACCTCTTTAATTTTTTCTCTAACTCGTAGTATCTTTAATGTTAATTTACTATTTTAATTTGTTAGTTAGTTAGTTAAACATAATAATCTTAATATCTATAAGGTAGGAATTGTTTAAGCTTTTGTATTCTTGGTGATAGTGAACAACTGTAGCTAAGCCTTGGTTCTCTGTGGGATTCGACTCCGGACTTGTAAACCAGATTATATTTGCAATGACCGCTTAGTCCTTTTTATAAGGCATAGTTGCGCGTGATAAAATTTTGGTGCCATTGCCGGGGAACTAACAGTGTGCTGTAGGTGTACATATTTCTAGGTTGCAAGTTTAAACTTTTATTTTTGTTTTCTTGTATTTTATTTTTTATTTTTTATTTTAATTTTTAATTTTTTATCTGAGAGACATGGCATCTTGGAATTATGAGAATTGTGATGTTGGTAATTCTACTTTTGATATCGTTATGTATATTGTGGACGAAACCACCCAGGGCAATATTATCAAAATATTCCCGAGAGCGAGTTATGTGCACCAACTAAATCTTATGTGTGGAATGTGTGTGATATGTGTGGTGGTCAAGATGGTCACTTTCATGGTTGTGCTTATATTTCTTATCTTCCCCCAACCCCTTACTTTGATGGTTCTTCTTTTTCTTGTGAAGTTAATAGGAAAGAAGAACCCAGGTATGAGGACCTGAAAGAGATCGAGGATATGTTAAAGTGCCTTATGGAACAATATGATGAGATACAACTACGGGTACAAAGGTAAGAGGCAACTATTCACAACTTGGAGGCTTAAGAGAATAAAGTAATTGAACCTTGTAAAGCGCAACAAGTTGGCATTGTGGATAGTAGCCGATATGAGTATGAATTGGCTGCAGAAATTGCCATTATACTAGAGGATATAAAAAAAATACGGGGATGAGATAGAGGAGGAGGTCAGAGTAGAACACCAAAAATCAATTGAACTAGATTTTGAGAATGTCGATGTTGAAGAAATGAGACTAGAGTCAGCCAAGGACTTTGAGGATATAAATTTTGTTGACTCTAGTATGATTGATGTTGAGGATGTTGAAAGTCCTGAAGTTCATGTATTTGAGTGCATTGGTCCACACTCCAAGCATTTTTCCACATTATGTTTGGATGATGATATGGAAATAGATTCATCCGAACCAATTGAAGAGTCAAGGAATGAGGAACAAGGTGCATATATTCTGGAATTCTTCTTGCCAGAAAGTCAGGATTACATACCTCATACAAAGGCCAAGGAGTGCAGAATACTACATTATTTTCTTGGGCCAGTTAGATTCGTTCCACCGCCCCATGACCATAATCATAATCTTGAATCAAATCTTGGGGTTCGATCCATAAGCTCGAGGTGGAGGCAAAAAGTGATTCACGTCGTGTCGCGACGTTAAATTAAGCGCTTGTTGGGAGGCAACCCAGCTTTACTTTATATTGTTTTATTTTTTTATTTGTTATTATTATTCTTGTAGTGTCGATTTTTGATTTTTTTAGGAGCGTGGAACGCAAAGCCATTAGAATGATGCAACAACTAACCATTGGTTGGAACTAAGTGTGAGTTACCCACATGAAGGACCAGGCCTGGGAGAATTCTGAGTACCCCATGAGCCGCTAGTGCTTCGGCTTTTGACCTACCAGGGAGTTCCTTGTACCCTCTTATTAGTTATGGTATGCATTGGAGACAATGCACAATTTTAAGTGTGGGGTGAGGAGATTTTCTGGGTGACTTTCCATTCTAATTTAGTTGTGATAGTTTAATTGAATATATTGTTTTTTACAAAAATAGAAAATATTTGACTTTTCCCGACGATGGATCTTTTAGACAATTTTATTGAGGGATTTAAGTCTAAAGAAAAAAAAACAAAAAGATTTTCTTTTGTTAGGTATTGTAGCAATTCTCCCTTGGTTTTTCTTTGTGCCGTGATTCTTTTCCAAGGGTTTTGTTTGAACCGGGTGTAGTTAGTTTTCTTTTTAGGAAGAGGAGCCATTGTGTTGTGTTTTGAATTGAAGAAATATCTCTTGACTTTGTTATACCTTGAGAATAGTTAGTACTTTGGTTGGGACGCTTACACTTATTTTTTGACTCTTGTATAAGTACCTTAAATTGTATAAACTTAACTTTGCTTAACTGCTTTGACTGGAGTGTCTTGATGAATCCAATCCTGAGTAAGATATGTTCCATGTCTGTGTGAGGTTTGTATGTATTCAGTGCATTGCATTTGATGTCTAGAACTTGCCCCGTGTGTTTGCAAAGCGAAATAGTAGTTTGTTCAGTCTTGGAAGTGATATAGGCGTTTCTTTGTTGATCCAGATATGTATAGTTTACCCGCCTAATTGTTATGTATTGTAGTTAACCCCTTTGAGCATGTAATCCTGTTTCTTTGGCAACCACATTACAAGCCTTACCCATTTGTTTGAATTAACTATCTATTTGAACCTTTTAACCTCTCATGAGCACTTGAATTGTTATGAACTGTGTAACAGTTAATGTGTGGGGTGGTTGGTTTGGCTTTTGAGTGGAACTAATGAAATACGAAGAAAGGTGCACCGTTTTGAAAAAGTAAGAGTCACTTGAATTTAAAAAAAAGGAAAAAAGTATATGTATTAGAGTGCTTAGGGAGGGGTAGTCACTCTTATATCTAAATATATCCTACCCGTCCCGCAGCCTACATTACAACCAAATAAATTCCTACTTTATCCTAGACTGAATGAGCTCGATTAGTAGAGTAGTACACTACGGGCAAGCCTATGGTGCATCTTTTGTGGCATATGAATGTTATTCTGAGAGTGAGTGAATTCTTTCTATCTTGAGTTCCTAAGTGTTCTTAAATTTTATTGCGTGGAACTAATCTCTTTTGTTATGTGAGGGAACTTTATTCATGAAGTAAAGGTAATGTCAGTGACCTCTATGTTAGAGTAAGGGGGTGAGTTGTGAATAATGCGTGGTACTTGTGAGTCAAATCTTGAGGTGAAGATGTTACGCTTTTATGCTTAGTCTATTTTAAATATTCTTGGTGTGATGAGTTAGGAGAATTGCTTTAAAAGGTCGTGTATATATAAAGTATAGTTGATTGCTCGAGGACGAGCAACAGTTTAAGTGTGAGATGTTGATGATAGGCTATAATTGTGTATTTTAGTCGCTTATTACACTCTAATTTACTGCACTTTAATTGAGTTTGAACTTTAATCGCTAGTGTTTTGCATTAACTGTGTGTTTTATGCCTTGTAGGAGTGATTCCGATCTATATAGATGTTATAAAATGAATTCAAGTAACTTGGAGCTTTGAAGTCTGAGTAAAAGCCCAAGGAATTAAGCTGAGATCATGTTTGGGGGTCAAATTTGATAGTTAAGAACAAACAAAGACTCGAGTAGGCATATTGCACAATGTCTAGTAAAATGGACATAACTCTTTTCTCTGAACTCCATTTGGGCTATATAATATATGGTTGGAAAGCTAACGCAAAGGAATACAACTTTTATGTTTTAGGTTTTTTCATATTCCAAACGGAACAAGGTGAAAGAATGCGGTCGAAACCGCGACCGCGGACCTGACGCGGACTGGGGCAGAATACTTGTTGATGTGCGCGACCACTAGCACGACCGCGCTAGTCCAGACCTGAAAAATCATCCTTTTTCACATAGGAGAAGTTATAATTGTTTGGGCCCGGCCCTAGTTGGTATATATACATGAAAAAATGGTATTTTGGAGAGATTGGACATATGTTTTACAGAGATTCGACCTAAGGAGTAAAAGACACAATAGGAGCAAGGCGGGGAATTCTTCTACGCGTTTTTCCTTCCTCTTCCTATTTTTTATTGTGGGTTATGACTTTTGGTATTGTATTTTTACATACTATTATGAATAGCTAATTTGTTATCTAGGGTTTTGATGGAACCTTTTGTAGGATAAATTATTGTTATGTTTTTATATAATTTAGCCGTAGTATTTTCTCTATTTGTTCAACTACGTTCTTGTTGTAGTTAATTGAAAGGATCCTCAATTAGTTGTGGATATTTAGTGTGTATCTGCTCGGGAGAGAGTGCATATTTAGGTAGTTGTTGAACAACACCACTCCCAAATTATAGGAGATATCCATAACCTAGGGTTTAAAGGCTGGATTAGGGATAACGAAACCTTGGGTGCGATCTAAGTGAGTCGTACTTAAAGCCAGCTAAGGTAAATCGGGAGAGTATGTCTAGTAAAATATCGTAATTACTCGGGAGATATTTACGGTAGTCAGTGCGCTCTTGATCGGTAGAGAATACTTAGGCGAAATTATAGAAGACATAGCGGGAAGGATTCCGATAATTGGGAAAATCATAACTCTAGACCTCCTTAATCTTTTCTCTAACTCGTAGTATATTTAGTGTTAATTTACGATTTTAATTTGTTACTTAGTTAGTTAAACATAAAAATCTTAATATCTATGAGGTCGGAATTTTTCAAGCTTGTATTCTTGTTGATAGTGAACAACTGTAGCTAAGCCTTGGTTCTCTGTGGGATTCGACTCCGGACTTGTAAACTAGATTTTATTTGCAACGACCGCTTAGTCCATTTTATAAGGCATAGTTGGGCGTGATCAGTGATGAAAAGGTTGTTGCACATGTATGCAAATCAATGCGGCAACAAAATATTACGGAAGTGTGCTCGTTTGTGGATCTAGTAACCGAAGTGATAATTGATGATGCAATCGCAATGATTAATGTGGAGGATACCATGGAAGCGGTCTTATTGAACCATGAGGATGTACGGATGGCTTGGTTGAGTGTACTAATGCATTGCAAGGCATGGAAACATATTCTTATAGACCGCGCAAGCTCTCTTTGGATTTTGAAAATCGGAAGACTCCGCCGACAAAACCCTCAATCGAGGAGCCACCAACCTTGGAGATGAAGCCTCTCCCACCATACCTCAGGTATGAATTTTTAGGCCCTGCTTGTACTTTACCTGTTATACTTTCTGCTTGTTTAACCCAAGTGCAGGTAGACTCAACCCTCTAAGTGCTCCAAAGGAGAAAGAAAGCAATTGGATGGACTCTAGCAGATATTCGGGGCAAAAGCCCCGCCTTTTGCATGTACAAAAGCATTCTTGAAGATGATGCAAAACCTTCCGTAGAACATCAACGGAGGTTGAACGAGGCGATTCAAGAGGTGGTCATAAAAGAGATAATCAAGTGTCTCGATGCTGGAGTTATTTATCCAATATATGATAGTGCTTGGACTTCACCAGTGCATTGTGTTCCGAAGAAGGGTGGTATGACAGCGGTGAAAAATGATAAGAATGAGTCGATTCCCGCTCGGAGCGTGACTGGCTGGAGGGTTTGTATGGATTATAGGAAGTTGAACAAGGGTGACCCGAAAGGATCACTTTCCTTTGCCATTTTTGGACCAAATGCTTGACAGACTTGCTCGGCGGGCCTTCTATTGTTTCTTGGATGGGTATTCAAGCTACCACCAGATACTTATAGCCCAGAAGATCAGGAGAAAACAACCTTCACCTATCCGTACCGGACATTTGCCATCTCTAGGATGCCATTCGGATTGTGCAATGCACCCGCTACATTTCAGCGGTGCATGATGGCGATATTCACGGATATGGTAGAGGATTATCTCAAAGTCTTCATGGACGACTTCAGTGTGGTTGGGGACTCATTCGAGGAGTTTTTGCAAAATCTTGATAAAGTTCTCGCCCGGTGTGAAGAAACCAACCTTGTGTTGAATTGGGACAAATGCCATTTTATGGTCGGAAGGGCATTGACCTCGGCCATAAGATCTCACAAGATGGCATTGAAGTGGATAGATCCAAGATCGAAGCTATCTCCAAGTTTCCTCCTCCGACTTCCGTCAAGAGAGTTCAATGTTTCCTTGGGCATGGGGGATTTTACCGGAAGTTCATTAAAGCTTTTTCATAAGTGGTAAATCCCCTATGCAAGTTATTGGAGAAGGACGCCAAGTTTGAATTCAATGAAGAATGTATGAAAGCCATTGAGTTGTTGAAGTATAAGTTAACTACCACTCATATCATCACCGCACCAAATTGGAGCTCTCCTTTTAAACTCATGTGTGACTCAAGTGACGTGGCGGTGGGAGCGGTCTTGGGGAAACAAGTGAACGAAATGTTTCATCCCGTATATTATGCTAGGAAAACCATGAATGATGCCCAAGTTAACTATATCGTCATAGAGAAGGAATTGTTGGCTATTGTGTTTGCTATGGAAAAATTTAGGCCCTATCTCATTGGCGCTAAGGTGATTGTTCACACCGATCACGCGGCGCTACGATACTTGATGAAGAAGAAAGATTCCAAAGCTAGGCTTATGAGGTGGTTCTTATTACTCCAAGAATTTTATCTTGAGATTGTCGATAGAAGGGAAACAAATATCAAGTTGCTGATCATTTGTCCCAGTTAGAGGAGCAAGGTAGGCCAAAAGATGGTCTTGAGATCAATGATTCCTTTTCGGACGAGAAGCTCCTTTCGGTCTCCATGCATGACATGCCTTGGTTTGTGTACATCGCCAATATTTTTGTTACCTATACTATTCTGTGTGAGCTCTCTTCTAACCAAAGGAAGAATCTTAGATGGGACAACTTGGATTACTATTAGGATGAGCCGTACTTGTTTAAAATTTGCAATGATGGAGTGACTCGGCAGTGTGTTCCCGAGGAAGAACAAATGACCATTCTTGATTCTTGTCATTCCTCGCCCTGTGGTGGTCATCACATGTCACGACCTAAAACCGGTCTAAGTCGTGATGGCGCCTAACGGTGAGGTTAGGCAAGCCAACGAACAACTATAACAATAAAAGTGCAGAATACAATAACAACATGGGGTAAGGCCGTAGAAACAAGCTGAACCACAGCTAGGCCCAGTACATATACAACCCCGATAACTACAACATGTGTGTGCCAGGACTAGTGTCACAGTGTCAACGGGCGGCTACATAGATACAACAGCAAAAAAAATACATATACAAAATATACAAGCCGCAGTCTGGAACAAAAGACTGTGCCAAAAATGAAACTGGGAGGCGCCAGAGGTGCTGTCAGGAAAACGCCAAGAAGACAGCTCACCGTGTGGAGTGACACCGCGATCAGTACCTATCAGCAGGCGGACGACCAGACGGACCAGCCTCAATACCTGCACAGTCAAGTGCAAA
>ML284792.1:1847-18453 GCA_005239495.1 Nicotiana undulata
ATAGGTAAGGTGACGAGTACCTATGCAATGTGTGTCAAGCATGCCCGTGATTCTAATTGATAGAAATTGCAGTATTTCTTCCATGTTTAGCATATTATGAGATTGTCTTTACTTGGTAATTTAGTCGTGATTGAAAGTATTGGCTGTTGAGTTTGAGAAGTATTGATATGAAAGATAATACAAGTGTAGAGTATGTGGTTGAGGTGATTGGTTATAGCTGAGACCCTTGATAGGCATTTCTTGAGCTACTAATTGATGTTTCCCCCTTGCCGAGTGTTCTGAACTGCTTATTTCCACTATGTTGTACTCCTTGCCATTTATCTTTTATTGTTTGGTGAGGAAGAGTGTAAAGCACGAAGGGTGATGTCGTGCCATAATACTTGATTAGATTGCATAGTGAGGAAGAGTGTAAAGCACGAAGGGTGATGACGTGCCATGATTCATATTTATTATAAGCACGAAGGTTAATGTCGTGCCATGACTTTTATTGATTAATCACGAAGGTTAATGTCGTGCCATGATACATCGTATATTTCATTGTGAGGAAGAGAGTAAAAGCACGAAGGGTGATGACATGCCATGATATTTGATTACATTGCATTGTGAGGAAGAGAGTAAAAGCACGAAGGGTGATGCCGTGCCATTGTTTACTTTTCTGATATTTATATTTGCTTCGTTGGCTATTGTGTTAGATTTTCTCACTTGTTCACTTCTACCTGTCGATTTGACTGTTTCATTTCATTTGTTCCCCTTTACTGTCCCGCATCCCTTATATGTTTGCTTATCTCTTGCTTCGTATTATCCCTGTACCTGCTGTAGAATAGGACAGGTTATCGCCATTGTCAAGTCTAGCCTCGTCACTACTTCGGCTGAGGTTAGGCTCGGCACTTACTCAGTACATGGGGTCGGTTGTACTGATGCTACACTGCACTTCTTAATGTTGTGCAGATCACGCATCCGGACCCAGTGGACCGCATTGAGGGAGTCACCTTCAGTCCACCCAGAGCTTCAAGGTATACCCGCTGGCGTTCGTGGGCCTTGGTGTCTCTCCTGATTTTTGGATTCCTCATTGTCTTACTTTTTCTCCTAGTTTCAAGACAATTGTATATTTCTTTTCAGACTTTGTATTTAGTACTCAGTTTAGATAGTTCGTGAGGTTGTGACACCCCGGTTTTGGGATTGTTCGTTGTCGTTGTCTTATCATTTCATTATGAGTTTTTGAGGTAATATTATTTTCTGCTGCAAAACGTCTGAAGTAATTTGGGATGTTCAGTTAAGATTGAAAGTTAATAGTGTGGGATGTTTTCGGTAAAGATTGAACGTTAATGAATTCGAGTTATTTCAGCAAATGTTTGAAGGTTAATAGTTTTAAATGCTGTTACGTTGTGTTGTCAAGGCAAAAATGTTGTGTACGTTGGCTTGTCTAGCGGGTTCAACGTTAGACGCAGTCACGGTCTGAAAGGTGGGATTTTCGGGTCGTGACAATAAAAAACAGTTAAATCATCTGAATACATTAGAATACATGTATTATTAATACAAAAATAATAATAAACAACACAGCAGTGAAATTCAATTAAAAATTCACAAATACACCTAAATACATCTACATACAGTTTGAAGTTACATACAATTCTTCTGTACCAGCGTAATGCTCCACAATAATACATGTATTATTAATACATAATAATAAAAAACACACAACAGTGAATGTTAGGAAAAAAATTCACAAATACACCTAAACACACAACAGTTTAGGTCAATTAAAATTCATAAATATACGTAAATACATCTGAATACGAATTACAAGTCCTTCCATGAATACAATATACAAGAAAAATAATGAATAATTAAGAACACTCAAACCTTATAGCATTAGACCTATCAACCCGGAATTGAAACCTTTCAGATATAGCGTAATGCTCCATCACCTCTTTCAATGTAGCTTTATCCTTATATATTTGTCCAGCCATAACCTCCCTTTGATTAGTTTTTGAAATTATCAAATACATATCCATTTCGAACACCCCAATTTGGTCGCCTGAATTAACAACATCAATAGCAAGTGTCTCATCTGTATGGAAATTATAACTTTGAACTGCTTCGTCCGGTTGGACAATGTCGCCTTGAATTAAACTACCTCCGGCTACAACTTCTTTGTCAATTATTGTTATACACAAAGGATACATCCCGGATTCTCTGTTCTCTTTTTTCAACTCTACACACCCTGTAACCCATATCATTGTGTATTTTCATTGGCGTGCAATTTCCTTCTACTTTGTATTGAATTTTAATGGTCTTTGAGCTCAAATCTATGTCTAGTTGCTTAGAAATTGATGCAACCAAATCATTATACGACACATACTCCTTTATCAGTATCCCCTCAATCGAATAATCGACGTAGTTACTCTCAATGTTCCACTTTCTAGAATGACGCAATAACACTGTTAAACTTGCCATATGCAAATTCGAATTATACCGTATTTCTGTATACAATTGTCTAATTCTCGATTTTGAATGGTTGAAAATTATTTTATACAAACTGTAATCTAGGAACTGAAAATAAAGAAGGGAGAATTGAAAATCAACAGATTGCTTTGTTGATTAATACTTTTCGTATTGAGATTTCGGATGATATAATTTGAGATATTGCTATTTCGGACTGAAAAGAAAGAAGGGAGACATACAAATTATGGGTGATATAATTATGTTTGTTGAGTTATATTAGGAGACTATCTGCTAAATTGATCTCCTTTCCGTTTTAAAACAGTTGAAAGGTCCTTTTTTAAGGAATATACTTTACTGTATTCAAGAATATAGCCCTTGAATACAGTTGAATACACCAAAGATTAGCTGGACTTCCATGATTCACGCTTTTTTTCCTACTGTATTCATGAATACAGTTATCTAAATACATCAAATACATCTTATAACAACTGAAAACGTATCTACAAGCCGTAATATAGCAAATGGTATCTATAGATAGCTAATAACCACTAAACTATAGTGCTTTATGAAAATTTCTCATTATTAAGCCTTTATTTTAAATGGGCCTTAACATTTTTAGCCCAACCTTACCGAATCAGCGAGCTACGAGTAGAAATGACACCAGATAGCCATTCTAAAGGGCTGTTATTTAGAAATTAGCCAGTGCGTCCTTAATTTTAGTTTTCTCAGTTCAAATTTTTAGGAAAAAAATGTTCTGAGTTGTCCTGAAGTTAAGATTTAGTTTAAATTTTCAGGACAAATAAGTATTGACTAATATTTTAATAGCATGAATGAGAATGACTATTTGTGAACTTGCGAGCTGGCCTCGTGAGCCCAACTCATTTTCAAATAGCAGAAGATGACAAAACGACAAAGTAACTGGAAATTAAGGAAAAAAGGCAAAAAATGCAGTCACTCCTAGGAAACTCGTTCGACCCTCAAAAGACAAAAACCTGCCCAACAGCTAAATTCCCAAATTCAGAAAATGAAAATTATGCGTGTAAAGTCAAACTTAAGATCAATGACTAGTTTAATTTAGTTGAACTGACAGGATTCAACACTCTATATGATTCCTCCGAGCGATCATAACTATAACTAGGGGTGGGCATTCGATATTTCGGTTCGGTATTTAAGAATTTCGATTCGGTATTCGGTTTATCAATTGTATATACCAAATACCGTACCAAATTATTTTGGTACGGTTTGATATTTATTATTTTGGTTCGGTACGGTTTCAGTAAAGTATTCGGTTTATGAATTATTCAATTGTGTTATGTGTATACCAAACGAAAATTAAAATATTGCCAAATCCAGTGCCACACTGCCCTGAGGGGAAACTTTCTCATATGTTGCTGAACCAGAAGTACATTAACTTTACATATCAAAAAACATAAAACATATAAATATACTTGTAAATAAATTTGAAGTAGAAGGACATATGGAAATGTACAAATTGATATACCAACATATTACAACGCATAATTGAGATTTTTACTAGCATGTATTCTTCTAGTTAGTGATATTTTTAAGTTATTGCTCAATCCTTTGAATTAACCGGAGAGATAGAGACACAAGTAGCTGATTTACAAATTCAATATGGAAACAATTCGATCTGTTCCATTTCATATATGTTTATATAAAACCACTAAGTCCATACTAGACTTTCAACTTCCAGTTTATGCCATTATATACACAAAGAAAGAAAAGGGGATAATTGGAATTAGAATAAGAATATTATGTTTCAAGAATTGAGATGACAAAGAGAACAACATAAATGGATTTGTGTATTTATATACGAAGAATTGGTTTCATCTATTTTTGTCACATGCCATACATTTGATTGCCTGGTTCTAACCCAATGTGAAATAGCATAACAATGAAGGGACTTTATGGTATATAGGATAAACAAAGGTATCCCTTTAATTTAATTACGTTGATGGTAATTCGGATTATTTCGTTTTGATTGGGATTTGAAGTGGATATGAGGGGACAAAATGGATTTAAAAATTCCCTATAGAGTGTAGAAAGCACAAGCATGTCGAGATGGTGTTTACTTACTTATTTGTGTTCTCTGGTGGTTTGTCTCCTTCAGGGAAAGGATTGTGGCGTGGGTGAAGAAGAAGAACTGAAGATGAGAGAGTCGTTGGTTCAACCTAATTTGCTAATTGCTAAAAATTAAAATGGCCTAACCCAATAGCCTAAGACTAAGAGTACTGGGCTTGGGCAGTTGGGCTTAGGGGGCAACGGGAATGAGAATTAAATTGGGCTGGGCACTTGGTGGGAAGATAGATATAGGTAGGGTCCAAAAAAAATGTCCTTAAAATGTTGGTATATTCGGTATATTCAGTATATTCGGTATACCGAAGTTTTAAAATTGTACTACCGAAAACCGAACCGAAATACCGAAATACCGACTAGACTGAAATACCGAAAAAACCGAAACCGAAATACCAAATTAATTCAGTTCTGTTCGGAATTCGGTTTTTCGGATTTTATGCCCACCCCTAATCATAACTGTCGATCACTTGATATTTACCGAAAATAAATTTAACAGGATCAACATATCAATTACAGAAGGCATAAAACTATGGTACAGTAAAAAAAGTCTAACACAAGTCCAGTGACCCATGTATTAAAAAAAAATTCAGAAGTTTGAAATATAAAAATGGGTTATTGAAATACAATAATAATAATATGTTATACAAAAATTGTCCACTCTAGACGAGTCTGAATAACCACAACTATGTCTTCCTCCTGGCCATTGATGCAGAATTACCATCAAACAATCCATCAATCAATGTTTCAATGTCCTCTGGCTGATACTTTACATACTTTTCTGCTTGCTTTCCATTGTCCAAATACTGTCTAAACCTCCCAAAAAAAGACCTATAAGCTGGAATTACCAAAGCTGATATGGAAACACGAAGCTCTGATTGAAGCTGTTCATCACTTACAACCCAAGTGCTTTGACTCCTGTGTATTTCATCAAACATTGTACTGAAATTCTTGAACCTCTCTTTCACTGTTGTCTTCACTACTTTCCCATGGACTTGCATTCCGTCATGGCTTAGGATTTGGAGTACCTTACCCCATGTTTCCCTTTGGTAATTCTTGTGGTATTGTCTCACGATCGTTGATCTTCTCCTGCACCACGTGTCGCCCATCACTTGGTGTATCTCCGCCGACCCTTTAACTTTTTGTAAGATATACCTACCATTGTTCATTAAGAAAATGTGGCGCAACGCTGGGTCTCTGTACAGGTTTGATTTGGCTTCAAGATTTGTATCTAAAAGGTCCATTATTGTGACTAACTGTATTGAGAACGGCGTCGTCCCGGCTACTGTTTCAGAACTCTGGGGGCTTTCGCTCTCTGTTTCTACCTCCAATGTTGGTTTCAATTTGGAAGGGGAATTGGATTCCTCCAGTTTTACATGTTGCTGGAAAATATGCTCTAGGGTGTCTTTGTACTCACATGTATATTTTAGATAATTCATGACGTAACGGGTTAGCGGGTGCACTGCCCCACCCGGTACCGGTGTCCTCGCTACATCATTTTTAATGGAATTTTCGAGATCACAGAATATGCTTACAGCCGACTCTCCTATTCTGTCTCCGGTAGCTGAAATCTCGGACTGCAATTCATTCTCACATTCATTGGAACACGACACGTTGATTGCTGGAATGAGATCACGTATAGCTTCATACATGTCCAGATATTTGAACAGCTTCTCGGCTGAGCGTTTAGTCATTGAGACGGCCTCAGCAAAGTCGAGAAGCTGAATCACAATGGCGCGCGCCAGGTTGCTAAATAGGCTTCGGGAAATCATAGGAGAATCGGAGAAAACAGAGTCCCCGAGCCTCTTTTCTCCAGGTAACAGAGTTGTCGAACAACTTTTCACAACTCTGATCCACCTTGTAATCTCGCCTTCTAGAGAATCCCATGGCATTCTTTGAACATCCTCCATGTTTATCCTCTCGAATTCAAGTTTTTTCATTTGTTCACCGAAGGCATTTCTTCTCGATATTGAGTACACTTGACAACATTCTGTTTCATAGCCAGCCAAGATCATGGTTGAGGCAATTCGATTCATTCTTGTGACTACATCATGAGAAAAGGACGGATATTCCTCGTCTCCACTGGATTCGGCAAGTGTCAAAACACATTGCTCTCCATCTAATAGATTGTTCGCATTGAATGAAGAATTTTTAAGAATTCTAGAATTGGAAGACACTCTAGAATCTTCTAACAAGTTTCTCAATTCTTCCTCCATAAAAGTCATGGCACGTTGCAAGACCATGCTCGTTAGGTTCAACGACCTCGTGGTCGTTGAACCTGATGGAAATACACTCAAGGAATTTGTCAATTTGGATAATATTGTCACTGCTTCTATAAAATTAGTGTCCTCCTCTGTCGTCTTGCAAAATCTGGTGGCATTATCGCAAGAGTTATACTTTTTGATCCTGGACTCGACGATTTTGGAGAAAGTCTCGACCGAATCAGGGACTTCAGGGGGATTTGATTTATCATGGCACGTGGAAAGAACGTCTACGAATCGATCAATATCTTGGGATAACTTAATAACATCCTCAATGTGAGTGTTCAATGAATGATCTAACTCTTCTTGGCTGCTGTTTCTGGAATGTTGATCAGCGCGTGACGCCTCAGTGGACGTGGCTGAACGAGATGGTTTTGGGCTGCCTGTAAAGCTGCCATTTTTATCTAAGTGATTCTTCACCATTTTGCTATGATAGATCTCAAGAAGTAAAACAGAAGGGATAGTTCGTAAGAATATAACAAGCAATATGTTAAATGATGAAAAATGAAAGAAATCAAGAAAAAAGATGTGACATGTTGAATTTTGCTAGAGATGGAGGAGGAATGGGGAAGGGAATGGAATGAGAAATGATGAAGTTTTGGTTTTTGAGATTGTGCGAGTTTATGGGAAGATAGGTTTATTTTCGGGAGATGTTTGGTACAAGTTGACTGTTGACCCGGTTGACAAGCTTATAGCTAGTTGTGCTTCTCACGACTTAACTTTCTGTTAGCATTACTGCATTGCATTTTCTTAGTAATGCCTCCCCACTGTTTTGCCTTCTAACTATTGTTTAAAGCATCATCATTGCTTACCAAACCACATAATTATTCATTATTAGGGCTAGGGACGGCAAGTGATGCACTCCGTGTTCTATCTTAACTTACAAAATTTTAACTCGCCTTACCCCTAATATCTCATGCGGCTCCACCCATAGCCACTAAAATCATTGCTTTATGCCTCGAAATACTTGAGGCTCAAAAATTACTCTTGTGGTTTATATCAAATATATAATTTAAATAACTGTCACTTATTATATATATAAAAACTAATAATAACAAGTACTAGTAATCTTTTTCAACCACTTGCTTGTCACCAATTATAAATCACATAGCTCGAAATTTAGAAATTTGGTTGAGACAAGGATGGATGAAAATAGTTGGCAATTCAAAATGCATTTGACTCAATAGTGTTCTCAAGTCCTCGCGATTTGCTCCTGATTGGAACTATATGTTAATGTGTTTAGTATTCCAGGTAAACACTTATCCCCACATAACTGTTACTTAAAAAGGCTATGAATATATATTAGTGAGTTGAATGTAAGCTAATGTTTTAAAATTTTACTTGCATTCAATGTTTATGCCAAATCATATATTTTTTCGAAATGATGTACTTGTCCTTTTCTTCCGGTTATAAGTAGCAATGTGTTGTAAACGTTATAGTAATTGTGAATGTTCACTACTCTTACTACTTTCACCATGTAAATGACTTATCACTATTATGATTGTAACTCTCACTCCTCCACAACTCCTACCCATGATCTTCCCACATGATCGCTACGTAATAGTGTAAATAGAGGCATGAAATATAATATGGAATACTTGAGCACTTGATGAAATAAGAAAGTTAACTCTTCTTCTACTTATCTTCTTATTTTATATTATTACTTTGAGCTACATTTCTTAATACAATGCAATATTTGAATAATTCACCAAAAGAATTTTACTGTCACATATCTCAAAAGAGTTCTTAAATATTTTTACTAGTTTACTATTCCTAGTTAGACGAAAACCAAAATAGATCGCTTTAATTTCATTTGCCAATCTAGGTGAACTGGAATTCCTAAATAATATAAACTATACGCATTTAGACTTGGAAAATATCCCAAAGGACTTTTATTTATTTGGAGTACCTTCAATATAAATATAACTAGAAGCAGAAGAATAATAGAAGGGTTCTATGGTGTAGTGGTTAGCACTCTGGACTTTGAATCCAGCGACCTGGGTTCGACTCCCGGTAGGACCTTTGGTCTCGTTTCATTTTTCTTATTTAGCACTCTTTTTCAAAGGAATCATGGTAAGAACAAATTTCACGCACTTGAGAGTTCAGACAGTTATTATGTTGAGCCTTTTGTACTTTAAATTGCCATAGAATTTAGGAATTTTTACATTCTTATGCCACATAGAAAATCTTATTACCTTCAATATTTAAGGTTTGACTTAAATACACTTAGTATATCAAATTACCAATTATATACCATAATTAATTTAGGGGTATAATTAATGAGCAGTTTTTTACTCCTTAATTAAAGTGTCCATATATCCCACATTTCTCTCTCCCCCTAATTCCTAAGACCAACGCCGTTTTCCCCCTCCTCTTTCTTCCTCTTCTCCATTCCTTACTCGCCGGAAAAGAGAGCTGTTGCTCAACGTCACCTCCCCCCCCCCCTCCTTTGAACACCCAGCACCTCATCAAATCGTTAGCCATCGAAACCACCCAAACTCCAGTTGAAAAACAGCATCAAACACAACTAAATCTGATTTGCTCAAACACAACTAATAAAGAGGAAGGCCAGTGGATAGGCCAGTGGATTTGCTCCACCCATCTACAATAACGACAACAAGAACACAGTCAACGCGGTTCCCAAGCGGAAGACTTAAACTGACTTGTAGTTTATTTGTAGTTTTTTTTTGCAGAAATTTTGTAGATGAAGAGAAAATTTTGTAGTCAATATTTTTTTTAACATAGATTGTAGTTTAATTGTAGTATAAATGTAGTAATTTTGTAGATACCCTTTAAAACAATACAGCTTTTATACAATACTAAAACTTATTTGTAGTTTTTTTGTAGAAATTTTGTAGACGAAGAGAAAATTTTGTAGTCAACATTTTTTTTTCAACATAGATCGTAGTTTAATTGTAGCATAATTGGGATTTTCGACATAATTGCGTTTTTTGCAGAAGATTCGTAGAAGTTTTAGTCGTTTTTTATTTGTGAAAACAGAAAACAAAGCATCTACAATCAGAATACAAATAATCTATAATTTATCTATAAAATATCTACAAACTGGGTACATCGAATTTTAATATCCTAATTTTCATTCGATTGTAGTTTAATTTGGATTTTCGACATAATTGCATTTTTTGCAAAAGATTTGTAGAAGTTTTAGTCGTTTTTTATTTGTGAAAACAAAAAACAAGAGCATCTACAATCAGAATACAAATAATCTACAATTTATCTACAAAATATCTACAAACTGCGTACATTGAATAGAAAGAGACGAAAATTAATACAACGTGATTTGCGTTTGAAAATTTCTGAAAGAATCTTTAATTCCCCAATATTAGCGCGCCTAAATAAGGAATTCTAATGCTACAATGATTCCTTATTTAATGAAATATCTGGAAGAATATTTACTTCCCTAATTTTAGCGCCTAAATAGGAAGATTATAGCTACTAAGATTCTGTATTTAATGCATTGTATATTTTTTGTAGAAAAACAGTTAACAGAACGGGTAATTTCCAAACCATGAACATATTTGGTAATATAATTTCCTATATGGTATAGAAACGAAAAAATCCCTAGAATTTAATTGGACTAGAGTTGCCAGCTGCACCATATGTACGGGCTCAATCTATCCTCCTCTATTTCTTTTTCCTTTCCACTACTTATAGGTTCAGTTTCATTCCAAAAATATAAGGAAAACAAAGTTATCAGGTCACCTTGCATAGGTCAAATCTCTGTTTTAAAAGGTAGAGTGGGGATTCGCCTTCGGGCGGAGCACTCGTAAAATGTCCCTGGGTTTATGTGTGTGGCTTAATTCCGTGAGATTTACTTTTCGGTCATCGAGGCTTACGCTTCAGACACGCCTAACACTCCGTGTACTGAGCTCGCGTAATAAAACTTTATGTAATGTGTATAATTAACCTTGTAAATCCTCAATTTTTCTTTAAAAAATCGTTGACTATTCAAAATTACTCTCTTCTTAATCATTAATCATTAAGCTGAGAGTATTTTATGTCATTATTAAAATAAATATTATTGCATGTTATCCACTAAGACTGCTATGATGGTAAATTTTAAAAGATCTTTCATTTAAAAGTATTTATTTATTAATTTTTGTAATGCCTTTATTATAAAATAGTCCATAATTATTTATAATTATTTTCCTAAATATTTTTTTTTTCATGTTTACAATACATATTAATTTAATTGCTTAGTATTAGCTAGTAACTATTTACAAATAATAAGTTATCATGGTATAGTATGGTGAATTATGTGTCACTTTATTAACTTGTTCAAACTTAAAAATTAATGATACCAGAGAATCATATTTATATTGTGAATTATGTTTTTATATAAATTCTCTTTCAAACAGAAAGCATATTAAATAAAAGGAGTATTTAAAAAAAATATCAAACTATCGAAATTCTTTCAAGATTCATTACTGCTTAAGAGATACATATAAGAATTCGCATCGAATACATTATTTTTGATGTTTGAGTTGTAACGATATTGCAGCTAATTTGCATATGTATGATATATGCCATACTTTTCGTATTATTCATAGTTGAATTATAATTTATGAATATTTAAAATATATTATATGTTATAATTTTGTAATTTTAATGTAATTTTTATAATTTTTTTATTTTATTTTATATTATTTTAAAAATTTTGAAATTAATAAAATTTAAAGATTTGTGGGACTTACGCTCTATGTCTCGGGGGTTACGTCTCACCTCGTCAGAAGTAAAACATCTCGCTTTTTAAAACATTGGGTCAAATCTTCCTGAATAAATTAGACAATAACTCTCTTCTTTTCAGTTTACTGAAATCAATAATAGCATGTAATTAGAGTATTAAATTTAAAGGGGAAAGAAAAGGAATCCGGAATTTACAGGAACAAGGATTGGTTCTTGTGCCTCTGACGTCTTTTGGTTCTCTAAATGATGACTAGGGAAAGATCACTAGTCACTTCCAAGATCGAGCTAAGATGCACTTTGGCAAATTAAAGCAATTCAAATGCCGAGATGAATAAGACTGTAGGGGTGGCAAAACTAACAAAACTCATTTGATCGGCTCAAGCTTTAATGGGTTTTGGCCTAGAATAATTTTCTAAGTGGGCTATTATGGGGCTTTGGGCTAGTCCAAGTTAACCCATCAAAAATATCAAACCGAATAGACCCATGATGATGCTCATAGAAATGCTCAATCATAGAGTTCTACTTTGACTCGTGTTCTATAAAATATATTAAATTTTTCAATGTTTGGTTGATATCCTCAGGAAGAGTACTCATTTTATTTAGATGAAAGAAAATATTTTTTTTACAATATTAAAAGAAAGTACTCATTTACGAAAAAGAAAATACTTTTAAACATCATAAAAATAAATTATTCTTTTTGTTGAAACAAAAGAACATACTTTTTCTACAACATGAAAAGAAAGTACCCATTTTCTAAAAAGAAATACCTATTTATATCATGAAAAGAAAGTACTATTTTGTTGAAACAAAAAAAAAAAAAAAAAAAAAAAAAAAAAAAAAAAAAAAAGAAACTTTGTTTACATCATCAAAAGAAAGTACTCTCGTGTTGAAACAAAAGAAAATATTTTTTCTACAACATGAAAAGAATGTACACATTTTATAAAAAAATAATATAATTTTTCTATATCGTGAAAAGAAAGTACTTATTTTATTGAAATGAAAGAAAATACTTTTTCTACATCATAAATAAAAATTTTTTTTTGTTGAAATGAAAAAGAAATACTCTATCTACTGTCTCACCTCCTTTTTCACTACCCCGTGATTAATGAAGGGTAATAATGGAGTTTTTTCAATTAAAGTGACATTATTCGGTTTTGGGACTTATTATTATTTGAGAGTCGCCACCCGAATTTTTGACGATGCTCCGGGACACCGTTTTGTTTTGAAAATCCCAAACCGAGGAAGATTTGACTCTGTTTTGATTTGTCTGCGACCAGAAATCCGAGTAAGGAATTCTGTTAACCCGGAGAAGGTGTTAGACATTTCCGAGTTCCGTGGTTCTAGCACGTTCACTTAACTATTAATATTTGACCTAAATTATCCGATTATTTACGCGTTTTAGTCTATTGTGCATTTAGCCTTTTTTCATTTTTTAACCGCTTTTGACATTTATGGACTTATCTTGAAAAATAAGTCACGAGGGCGTGCACTTTTCTGCTTTTGGACATATTACAATTACGCCACATGAAATGCACCCGTAATTGCAACACGTGATTTTATTATGATTTGAAGTTGAAGACGGGGATATGAGTTGTCGCACCCGAGTGTAGATTACGTGGTCAAGACTAATGGTCATGACGATTTTATAATGCCTATTTGAGGCAGTATTCGATTATTCTTTATTCTTTCCATTTGAAGGAGTATTTTAGTTTTAAAATCAATTAGGACGTTTATGGATTTATTTTGGACAAGTTACGATGTCGTACACTTGTTATTTTTTTAGCGCATGGCAAACACGTCAATAGATTAGTATGTTGTCAATGCATAAGTATTCTCCCTATTCTTTTGTCTGCTGCTATGTGTTGCTAGACCGCATGCCTATATGAAATATTTGCTAACGATTGCTCTTTAATCTGCTCAATAGATATCATGCCCATAGGATTTTAACTAATTAATTTGCTATTGCAATCTCATCGTCAATCTAGAAAGCATGCCTATAGGAGCTAAATGTGTAAAATCAGTTCCAATTGTCAAAAATTTGAAATCATGCCTATAGGACATCACAACTTGATTTTCAAACAATATTTTACTATTCATCCACGCGATTATTATGAGGTGTAATAATTTTGAGCACTTCTAATGAGTTTCATTGTTTGTATAAATCACATAGAGATCATGCCTAAAGATATGTCAATTGATAATCTGTAATAAGCGGCTTAACAACGCCTAGCACTTACCAACTGGTAATTTAGAAATTCTAGGTCTAAAATGGCTTGCGTACGTGAATCATGTCATCTAGAAACTAAGCCAATAGGGTTTAACAACTGCAATCCTTTCAATTCTGAAAATTGCCTAACATGTAAAAAATCCGTTTGCGTACATTTGTTTGTCTAATTACATAGGCTAATGTGAGACTTTAAATGGATTTAATTGCAGTCCTATTTGTTTTGATTTGTCGCCTAGTTTTAATATTTTTGAGAAGCCTTAGTCAAGTCTAGAACCACCCAAAATAGAGGTTCAAATGCCTCATGGACCATAGGCATGGACGGGTAGTGCATGCATAAGGCACGATTTAGAATCAACTAGCGCGCTTTAGGTAAAAAAACTTAAAGATAGTAATCGGGTAGCATGCGATGATAGTCTGTGCCCGCTGAATAATACGAGTAACACCCCATCTCGAGGGAGTTACGAAGTATTACTTATGTTGCACGAGGTGATCCTTTAGGCTAAACAACTTAGGACACCCCCCATCTTATCCGATTCAAGTGTTTGTATTTATTCAAAGTCTTTTGATAATAAAACTTCCCAAAATTCTTGCTTTTCTATATCTTTGTTTATCTGACTAATTCATATAATTCGAGTTTGGCCGGGACCCACAGTTGTGGACCTCGAACAGTGCCTAACACATTCTCTTCGAGGTAATTTTGAGCCCTTACCCGATCTCTGGTGATGCAGACTAGTTAAACCCGAGTCATATGCAAATAGGTTCCCTAACGCACCTTTAAACCGTTAGGTGGCGAATCTCCTCTTTTAACACCTCCTTCAAAGAGTCGTCACATGTCGAAACCCGATTACGCTGAAAAAAGGACGCGACAATTTGCATTTAGGGCGACATGGGAACTGACGTCGACAAGATTTGCGATCCATACTCCCTCGAAGCCAGCGTGAGGCACTTCAATCCCTGGGGCGACTATATTTTTGTTTTCTCCATGAAAACCAAGCCCGTTGTCGGTGCGTGTGGGTGCTGCTTGTGAGTTCGACATGCTAGTCCTGTAATAAAAAACACTTACAAGAACAGCGTAAAGCAGTGTGTGTTATGAGAATTAATACCAGACAATCACTATTATCCTTAGCCCCACGGTGGGCGCCAAACTGTTTACCCTTAAAATCAGATAACAATTAAACTTATAAGTAGTTTTAAGGACACGTGATTTCACCTAGTACCAATTGATAATCGCGATGATTAATAATAGAAATTAATAGTAAAGTAAAACAAACAAGTAATGAAATGCAATGCAGCCCTCGAGCTAAATCACCCTCAAACTGGCACTACTAAAAATTCGGGAAAAACGACCACAAAAAGCGACTAAAGTTGGTCGCTAAACAGTGAAAAAGCGACCAAAAAGCGTCCAACAAGGCTTGGTCGCTATTTTGCTGGTCCCTTTACCTTAGAGACCAAAGTTGGTCGCTAATTAGCGACCAACTTTGGTCTCTAAGGTAAAAGGACCAAATATTCCGGGTATCAAATATAGAGACCAACTTTGGTCGCTTTAATATTTTAATAATATAAATTTAGCGACCAAAGTTGGTCTCTATATTTAAATTACATTTTTTATTTATTTATTATTATTCAAAATATAGCAACCAAATTTGGTCTGTAAATCAAATATTATATTTTAAAATCTGGAAAATAGCGACCACAGTTGGTCGCTTGTTTTTTTTTAATTTTTATAAGAAAGCGACCAAAATTGGTCGCTAAATTGAAGAATTTAATTTTTTTTATACTTAAGCGACCAATATTGGTCACTAATTTCCAGATTTTTTTTTGTAATAGAATAGAGACCAAAGTTGGTCGCTATTATGAAAATCTGGGTTAATTAGCGACCAACCTTGGTCGCTATTGCCCAGAAAAAAAAATTAAATAGAAAAGCGACCAAAGTTGGTCGCATTTCTGGGTATAATTTTGGCAGAAACTGCCTGTTTTGGCAGCTACACCACCTGCCAGCATACCAAATCCTATTACAAGCAACAACAACAACAATACCAACAACAACAACAATAACAATATTAACAACAATATTAAAACCAACAAAGTATTAAGTTCAANGTCGCCCGACTCATTAGGTGGCTGACTGCATATGAATTCCTCCACGTCAGATGTGAAGCGACCCTATAAGAAAAATTACATTGAATTAGTATTTCAAATTTTATATAAAATTAAATCAAAATACTTAATGAAAAGTAAAAAACTTACATGGACAGTCGAGGCTCGGCTCTCGACCCACCTTTCTGGATCAGTCTCTTTCTTCTTCTTTACAATATGAGTCTCATTGAATAGCTCATCTTGCTTCATTGGCATCATAAGTTGTCTGGTGGCTTTGGTGATTATCCTNGATTATTGTTCTCATTAGCGACAATGATGATGAGAAGGCAATGGCATGTGTTTCAAACAGTGATGGTGTAGGTAAGAATTTAACATTTCCTAAGCAGATAAAAGAAGAGGTTATAGAGGAATTCTCTACTTCATTTTCCAAGAGGAAAAGAAGTTTAATTGAGAGTGACAAGGTTGACGGTAATGGAAAGCTGTCCGTTGCTCATGGCAGTTCCCATAAAACGGGGATCATAAGACTCTGTGATGACAAAGACGAAAGGAAGTTTTATTCTCAACTTTCTTCCAAGTGTGATCCATACAAGCTTAATGTGATTGGTGATATTTCTTCGGATTCAGACAATAATTTGAGTGACAAAAGTATGGAAATGCTAATCAAGCTTAAATCAGTTTGATTAACATTTCCATACTTTTGTCACTCAAATCATTATCTGAATCCGAAGAAATATCACCAATCCCATTAAACTTGTACGGATCACACTTGGAAGAAAGT
>ML284793.1:0-11957 GCA_005239495.1 Nicotiana undulata
CAGATCAAGATGAACCAGTTTCAACGTCATGGTGGTACTGATCATTTTCTTACTTTTGAATGAGGATCTTACCTGCTTCCCCCTTTGCACATGCCTCACAAACTTTGTCTTCCTTGAACTTAATGTTAGGGAGTCTCACCACTAAGTCCTTAGAGACTAATTTGTTAAGCTGATTTAGACTTGCATGACCAAGTCGTTTGTGCCAAAGGAGAGGATCACTGTCCAAAACACTCAAGCAAGTGAATCCATTTTCAGACAGTGTGGACAAGTCTATGACATAGATATTATTCGTTCTCTTTCCCTGCAAAACAATCTTGACAGTAAGCAAGTTAATCACAAAATATTTTGTGGAAGTGAAAGCAACCAGGTTACCTTTGTCACACAATTGTGACACACTGATCAGGCTGTATTTCAAGCCATCTATCAAGTACGCATGTTCGATGGAACGTGTGTCATCCTTACCTACTTTGCCAACCCCTATAATTTCACCTTTCTTTCCATTTCCAAAGGAGACATTTCCCCCTTTGAAGTTTTCAAGTGAAAGGAATTGTTCCTTGTTCCCCGTCGTATGCTTTGAGCAGCCACTATCCAAAAACCAAATTTGGTTGCTTCCTCTCACTTGTACCTACAAAAGGAAATCAGGGGTTAGTTTTAAGAACCCAAACTAGTTTGGGTCCTTTTCTATGAGAGAATGTATGAATTAACTTTTTTCTGGCCCAATTTGGTAGCCAATTTTTCTTTTTAACAAACCTCTCATTTTTTTGACTGGCCTGCTCTCTTGCAATACACTCAATTTTGTAGTGGCCGGTCTTACCACAGTGGGTGCAGATTTTATTTTCAGGAAGAGTGAGATACTTGCTTTTGGGATACCACTTGGGTAATTGACTTCCAAATCCAAGCCCTCTCCGGTTGCTACTGTGATTCTCTTAAAGCCATGTTAAGGCATCAGATGATTTATTCCATTTACAAGTTCGATCAAGTTCATGTTTGACTTTGCCAAGTTCTTCTTTAAGTGTTCTTATCTGTTCATCCTTGGAATACATCTTATATTTTAGTTTTCCCATATTTTCTTCTAACATGATATGGGAATGAACAACAACATTTTTACTGGATCCTAGCTCCAGTTTTAAGTTTTTAGATTTTAGCTCTAGAATCTCAGTTTCAAGTGGATGAACCTGGTTCAACATGACAGTGTTTTTCTTTTCAGATTCATTTACTCTGATTTCCAGGTTCATGCATTTTGCTTTTAGCATTGCACATTATTTAGAAAGTTGATCCTTCTATTTGGATGTTTCTTCAGAATCATCCATGAAATCAAATAGCAACTCAGAGAGTTTTTCTTTAGATAGGAACTTTATTTTTGTTTTGAGATGGGAGATACTTACCTCTGGTTCTTCATGTGATTCCTCATCATATTCTCCAATTGCCATGAGCGCTTGATCTTCAGTCTCATCATCTTCTGATTCTTCATCTGAACTTCCCCCCCAAGCAGCAACCATCGCTTTTGTTGTGGTTTTCTTGGGTTAGACCAGTTCCTTCTTCCGGTTCCTTCTTTCATATCTCTCCCTTTTCCATTCCAATTCCCACTGAGGACAGTTTTTGATAAGGTGTTCAGTTTTTCCACACTTGTAGCATCCCTCGTTGGTTGGCCTTTATGGAGCTTTAGCTTTGTAGTAATTTCCTCCTCTAGAGATGCCCTTCTTTCTCATGAGAAAGTTTCTGAATTCTTTGGTAATCATGTCCATCTCATCATCCTCCAGATCTGCTCCCTCAGTGATCCTTAGTGCTAGACTCCTTTCCTTCTTTGGAGCATCCATTTTCATTGTCTACCTTCTGAGTTCATAAGCAGTAAGGTTTCCAATCAATTCATCCAATCTGAGGGTTGCCATATTTTTGGATTCCTGGATAGCAGTGATCTTGCTTTCCCAGGAAATTCGCAAGACCCTAGTCAGGATCTTCTCTACCCTGTATTCTTCAAGAATTACTCTACCAAGTGACTTAAGTTCATTTGTCAAGGTTGTGAACCTAGTGTACATCTCTTGGATTGTCTCACCTTCTTTCATAGTAAAGTTTTCACTGAGAGTATAGTAGGGTACCTTTTGATCCTTTTACCTGAGGTGTTCCTTCATGGGCTACTTGCAAGGTATCCCAGATCTCTTTGGCAGTGGTGCAGCTTTGGATTCTGCTATCATATGGACCTAGTCCACACACTAGCCACTTTTTGGCCTTTGCATTCTTCTCCCATTTCTTCAGATCCTCAACAGTGCAGTCAACTCTAGTCTTTGGTACATCTACACCTTCAGCAGTCTTCTTCAGGTAGCCAGAGGACCATCAGTGACTATGTCCCAGAGTTCATAGTCTTCTCCGATCAGGTGGTTCTTCATCCTGTTCTTCCACCAGGAGCAATACTGGCCATTGAAGAATGGTGGCCTTGCAGTTGATTGACCCTCCCAGTTTCTAGGTGGTGCACTCATTTTGATCTTTTACCAAGCTGTTAGCCTTTTCAAGGATAACCTGCTCTGATACCAATTGTTGTTTTATACTTCAATACCACACAAGAGGGGTGGGGTGTGTGATTTGTGTGGTGTCTAATTTTTCGAGTGCTGTCAGTAGAAGAACCTGGTTCTTCTTGGTGTTCCAACTTCTACTGATGCGGAATAATAAAAGCAGTAAAGTAAAAATACAGATATTTTTATGTAGAAAACACCTGAATCAAAAGGTAAAAAAATCACGACCTACTCCTCAGTAGGATTTTCCCAAACTCTTCACTACAACTCTCAGTCAAACAACACTTACAAAATAAACTCTTTTGTAAACCTAGGACTAACTCTAATCCCTTTGTAGCAACTTAGCCTCTAGCTAATTGCGACAAGCTTCAAGTTAACTCTAACTTGAACAGTGTGTACCTATTACAATTGCTTCTAAGAAAGCTGAAAAGATATAATATTAAATCACCTACTACAACCAACTAGACTCGAAAGACAAACATATGAAACTGATTCTTCTAGCTGGTCAGTAGCCTTTGTGTCGCACAAGGATTCTGCTTGCAAAATAGCTCTGGGAATTTTGCTTTCAATTCTTGTTTCACTTCTGCCTTTGTGCGATCAATTCTTCAGTAGGAATACTTCAACATTATATAGCGCCAGTAGTTGAGATGTTCTTGTTTAATTCTGATGCAACTCTTCCTTGATGGAAGAGTTTGTATTAAACTCAACTTCCTTCGTTTGTTACTATCCTTGCTCAATTCAAACTCTAACCTTTTATCAATTTGCAACCTTTTCGCTATAGGAGACAACCTCTTAGTTCCCAGATAATTCACATAACATGTTATCTCCTACACATGGACTCTTCGCGTGCCAATGAGTCTGTTTCACTTTGATAGCATGATGTATCTGGTTCAACTTGGTAGACATTTGTCAATCTTCAAAACCATGCAGTGACTTGGGTCAACAATTTTAAATGGTAACTTTGAATTAGTCTAAAATATTAATACATAAGTCCTTTGATTATTATGTTCAAAATGTATTGAGTTTTCTTATAATTATTTTTATATTGGATGCAGTTAATTGTTTTCTATTTTAGTTTTAATATACAAATTTAATTTTAAAATTTTATTAGTAAAACTACCTATGTTAGAAATTTATTTTGTATTTTTAAAATTTTATTTTATGCATAGAAAAATATTTCTTAATTATTTGAACACATTATATTTAGATGTCGTAGTGATATTTTCATTATCATTTTATACCTTTACATAATATTTATAAAAATAAAAAAAACTCATCTCAAATTCAAATAATTCTTATCATTCTATCTTCTAAATTGAATCGCATTATAAAAAAAATTTATGTTATGCTTTGAACTTAAACTAACTGCACTAAATTCAGATATTAATCATAGAAAATATTTTCTTAATAATTTGAACATATTATATCTAAATTTTACAGTAATATTTTCATTGTCATTTTATTTGTTTACGTAAATTTTATTTATTTTTAAATTTTAAGATTGAAATTTAATTTTAAATTTTATTAGCAAAATACCTATATTAGAAATTTAAAAATAATTATCAATTTTTATTTTTCATAAATAAGACTTCAATTTCGTGACATTATCCATAGTTTGTGAATTCTCATCAAAATTTTAAAAACATTCTAATCTAAAATTCAAATAGTCCTTTTCATTTCTATTAGTAAATTTTTAATAATTTTCTTTAATTTTGCTTCTGTTTTTTTTCCTGATATATAGTTTTATTAAGTTTTATATGGCTTTTTATTAACTTGCAACTTTATCTAATACCATTATCCACCACCATTCTTTAAAGTATATTATAGATAAATTTATAATTTTTAATCATAAAACAAATATTTATTTTGTTTTGAAAATATTGCTATTTTTTTAAAATTCTTGTAATATTTTTAAGTATTGCATAATTAATTTATTTAATTTTCTAAACTTATGATTTATAAATATTTCACATTATATCTAATTTATTTTTATTATTTAATATTTTCTAATTTTGATTTTATCTATCAAATTTAAGTTACGTGGACTTATCCCTGTTATGACCTTTCTTATCAATAAAAAAAAGCATCTCGAATTTAAATAAGTTTTACCCTTTTTAGTTTTTTTCTCTATGATAAAAAATCTGAATTTTTAATTTTTTTCTCTAGTTATTCTTTATTTTTTCTATTATACTATTCAATACCTAATATTACAATATTGTCAAGTGATTTTCATTAGCTTATCTGAATTTAATATACATTTTTACCACACTCATCTAATATAATATAGGTAAAAATAAAATTGTGTGAATAGTAACTTTGACTTTATTGTTCATATTCCAAAATATATGATTTTTCTTATCACATTTCAAAAAGGAAATATCATCTCAAATCAAATAGGTCTTATTATTCTATTTTCTAAATTGAAAATCCTTTTCAAAAAAATTATGTTAGGCTTTTAAACTTAAACTAATTACAGTCAATTAAATATTAATCATAAAAAATATATTTTTAATTTTTTGAACACAATGCTTTTAAGTATTGTACTAATATTTACGTATAAAATATTATTTTCCTGGTTTGTCATTATTAATATGAATTTATTTCATGTTATTAATTTTTTTTTTCTTACCTTATAAATAGTTTGTATATTTTATGTAAGAACTTATTTTGTTGCTTGAATTTTTTTAATTTTTACGGTCAATAAATCCATAATATCTTAAGTAAATTTTAGTTTTATTCAAATTTTAACTTACTCCAAAGTATAAACAGTTATAAATTATCTCAATTTACGCCTTTCTATGTTTTTCATTTTTTCTATCATAGTTTCTTAATTATTTTTTGCCTCCCTATATCTAGCTAATACAAAAGAAAATCTATGAATGGATCAATATATACGTATAAATATAAATATAGATGTAGATATATGCATATAAATAAAAATAAAAATAAAAATATATAGATATAGATACAAATATACATATACATATAAATATATAGATTAAATTTTTCTAAGATCTATTTATATTATGTATAAGATTCATTCAACTACTTTTATTAATTATATTTTTATTTATAATCCAAAATTTTTGTGTTGTCTTAAAATTGTCAAGTGACTTCATTTTAGCTTGCCACTTAGCTTAATCATATTGCAAACTACTCTTCTTTTAATATAATATAGATATAAATTTTGAAAAGTATTTTATGATGAAAAGTAATCTGTGTGTTTGTCTGATCAATATGAAAATCACTCTTGTACCCTCCTTCCATTAGTTGGTAGCTAGTTGTGACATCTAATTTGGTGGAGTCGTATACAGAGGTGGAGCTAGAATTTGAATCTTATATGTTCAAAATTATTATTCTTTTTAAATTATTAAGTTTCAAATTAATAATTTATGCATATTCATTGAATTTCTTAATACAAATATAGAATTTGAACAAAAGCTACTGGGTTCGGCCGAAGAAACAACTAACACTGTAGCTCCGCTCCTGACCATGTAGACAATTAAAAGATCCAAAATTTTATTTAAATTGTCTAATTGACACACGGGGGACATCACTCCCCCGGGCCATATATATATATATATATATATATGTGTGTGTATATATATATATATATATATATATATATATATATATATATATATATATATATATATATATATATATATATGTGTGTGTATATATATATATATATATATATATATATATATATGTGTGTGTATATATATATAAACAAAACTTTATGGACTATAAGATTGAAGGAAGGCAAGCGGAAAATAAATTGAAAGCACTATTAGGTTGTATTTGTTGCGCGAATGAATAACAGAGGTCGTATTTGTTGCGTGTTTGAATACAAGTGATACAAATCAGTAATAATTAAACAATACCTACGAATAATACTTAGAATAACCATAGTTATGAATAGTAATTAGTCTCTAAATTGTAGTGCTTTGTCAAAATTTCTCGATTTAAAACTTTGTTCCACGAGGAAAAAAAATATTAGCATTCTTTCCATCCTAATTTACGTGAAGGTGTTTGACTGAGGACAAAATTTAAAAAATAAAGAAAGATTTTTGAAATTTGTGCTCATAACAATCAATAGATTTTTTATTGCTAGAAATCATCTAATTATGTGTAGAAAGGAATATTAAAGTTGAATTGTTATTAGATACTCCATCAGTTTCAATTTATGTGAACCTATTTGACTAGTCACGAAATTTAAGAAAAAAGATACACTTTTGAACTTGTGGTATAGAATAATGCACATATATTTTATGTGGCTATAAATTATTATTTAAAGGTAAATTATTTTCAAATATGTAAAAGAAAAATTCTTTTTGTTATGGACTAGAAAAAGATTTATATAAATTAAAATAAAAGAAGTAAAATAATCTTTTGAAACTGACCTAAAAGGAAATAGTGTTATGAATGAATTACTCGGTATTCCCCCGATTCACAATAAGTGATCATTTTACTTTTTTATTTTGTAAGATTTCATTTACATAATCAAGAAAGAAATATTTTTTATCTAAAATTTGCTCTTTTATATATTTCAATGTTTCAAATTAATAATTAACTAAAATAAATTTAGTGAATATATATTCTTTTTCCTCTAAAAATTTATATTTACTTAATGGGCATGTTAAATATAAAATCGTCACTAAGTGTAGACCGGAGGGAGTATTAAATAAGGAGAAGCTCAAGAGAGTTTGTCTGTCAAGTAGATACAATAATGAAGCGACGAATCTGACATTGAGAAGCAGCAGTCAAATTCAGAATATGGCTAAAACTGTAAAATAATTATATATACTTTCTCCGGTTCAAAATAAGTGATTTTTTTATATGTTTTTACGCAGATTAAGATATTTATTTTTTAATATTAATTATCAATAAAATTAATCATATTAACTTTTACTATCCCACATAAACACTCCTAACACATACTCTAACACTATTTACTCCAAAAGCAATGTAGGAAAAAAATAATTAATTCATTCTTAAAATCCAAAAACATTACTTATTTTGGACCATTAAAAGATATCAGAAAATCACTTATTTTGGACCGGAGGAAATAATAAATACTCCACCTTTTTATAGAACAAAATATCCCAAATTCAATTTTGGCCAAAAAAAAAACTATTCCTATTCAAAACCCAATATATGAATGAACTAACAAACAAAACTAATAAAGAGACCATAAGAACCCTCCCAAAATCCAACCTGTAACTGACTGCGTCATTCACAAATCATAACCCTACACACAATACTGAAATTTTGGAAAGTGGGTTGCATTTTTGTATGCGTGATTCCCTTTATCTCTTCCTTTTTTTTCTTCCTTTAGGTATATACCCCATACATAGCCTATAAACCATATAACTATATAAAACTCGAATTTGATGATTATGGTCGGCTAAAAATACAATCTTTTTAATACCCTTTTGAAATCTTGGCATAAATTTGTGAGGTATTCCCTTGAATCCATCATAGCTTATCTTCTTGATTTTTTTGTTTTTTTTTTGGAGATTTTTTCTGGTTTTTGGTTTTGTAATAATTGAATCTTGGATTGATTTAAGATCTGTGGTGATGTACTTTTTAGGTGGATTGGTTACTGGCTTTTGGAATTTTGTGTTTGTTTATAGTGCTTTAGGGAATTGTTTAAAGCTTTTTTTATTATCATTGTGCTTTTGGCCAACTTTTGGTCCTATCTTTGTTTTGTCATGTATAGTGTGTGTGTGTGTTTAATGTGTATTTGTTCCAAATGTACTGTATTCTTGAATATACCAAAGTATTGGGTTGATAATATCTCATGATTTTCAGTGTCTTTTCATCTATCTCTTAATTAATACATATACATACACATGCAGAGATATTGGTTTTTGTGTGTATATCTATCTCTGAGCTCTTTTTTAGTCAGTTAGGGGTTTTCTCTTGGTGTTTAGGACATTCTTAAAGGTATGTGCATCAATTTCCCTTTGATTGCTTCTTGCTGAATTTGATGAATTATCTTTTAATGCTTCATCCTTGAGCCGGGGTCTATCGGAAACGGCTTCTTGGCCTAGACAATAACCTCCACATACCCGACCCATGGAATTATGCTGGGTTTGTTGTTGTTGTAGTATCTTTTAATGCTTCATATTGTTTTGTGTCATCAGCTTCTTAGAAATAAATTGGTTTAGGCAGAGACAGAGCTAGGATTTTGAGATTATGGGTTTTGGTTATTTATCTATAGTATGTGAATTTTTTAACACTATACAAGTCTGGGCCAAAACTACTAGGTTCAGCCAAACTTGTAAACAAAACTGTTGGTCTGCCCCGGGGTTCGGGATGGGCATTCCTCTAAAATCCATGCATAGAGGAATCAATATTCCTTAGGGCTTGTTTGGTATGAGGGGTAAGGGATAATTAATTCCGAGATTAAATTTGAGATGCGTCTATCCTACGTTAGGTTGAGATAAATCTCGGTATAACTAATCTGGGGATTAGTTATCCTGGAATTGTAGTGTTATTATATTTACCCCTATGGGAGGGTGGGATAACAATCCCGGGATAATTAATCCTAGAATAACTTGTTTCCCTACCAAACGAACCCTTAAGGTGCTTCTTTGCAATAGAATGCATAGGCCTCTGTTGTGTATTTTGTTTAAAGGTGCTGGAGCTGCAGGGTTTGAATGAAACCAATGCAGATCTTTCCCTTCCCAGCCTAACTAAAACTTTAGATATGAACCAACTACTGTCCGATGATATCCGAAATTTCTAATCAAGCGTAACATTTCGATTCCAGTTTTCAGGTGTAGTGTGCAATTTTCTGTGTAAGTTCAGTTATATCATTATTCTTGTGAAAACATTCTTGGTTTATGTGGTGTAGCATGTTTATCTTTAATAGCTTTCTACCGCTTCACGTTTGCCTATGACAATCTTATAGTTAAACTTTTCCTAGCTGGTGATACTGATTTATTTGTTTGAGTTGTGCATTTGTTGTCCTATGGGTCGTATGTGTGGAGACAGAGTACCACTCAACTCTATGTGGGCTTATCGTGATTTATGAATTAGCCAATGGTTCATATTGGTACACACTAGACTCATTTGGCCTGTTGTTGATATTGGTCATTTTGTAAATCTGTTTTCCAGATGGATACGCAGAACCCGGAACGTGGACATGTAATAGAGGTACGTTGTGATGTGGCAGCTCAAGAAAAAGGGACTAAAATCTGTGGTTCAGCACCATGTGGATTCTCAGATGCTAACACCATGTCTAAGGATGCACAGGAGAGATCAGCATCCATGAGGAAACTTTGTATTGCGGTTGTCCTCTGCATCATTTTTATGGCTGTCGAGGTTGTTGGTGGTATTAAAGCCAACAGTCTTGCAATTTTGACAGATGCCGCTCATCTACTGTCGGATGTTGCAGCTTTTGCAATATCCTTGTTTTCACTCTGGGCAGCAGGATGGGAAGCTAATCCACGCCAGTCCTATGGTTTTTTCAGAATTGAGATACTCGGGGCGTTAGTTTCTATCCAAATGATATGGCTTCTAGCTGGGATCCTTGTTTATGAAGCCATTGCTCGACTTATACATGATACAGGTGAAGTTCAAGGCTTCCTCATGTTTGTGGTGTCTGCATTTGGATTGGTAGTGAACCTCATCATGGCATTCTTGTTAGGTCATGATCATGGCCATGCCCACGGCCATGGCCACAGCCACGGTCATGACCATGGCCATGAACACGGCCATAATCATGAAGATCATGCTCATAGCCATTCTGATCATGAGCACGGCCATGGTGCGCATACGCATATACATGGAATTAGTGTTAGCCGACACCATCACCATAATGAGGGACCTTCGAGCAGAGATCAACACTTCCATGCGCATGATGAAGATCATACAGAGCCTCTACTTAAGAATTCATGTGAGGGTGAAGGTGTATCAGAAGTTGAAAAGAAAAAGAAGCAGCAGAACATAAATGTTCAAGGGGCTTATCTTCATGTACTAGGAGATTCAATTCAGAGCATAGGAGTCATGATTGGGGGAGCTATTATATGGTATAAACCAGAGTGGAAAATCATTGATCTAATTTGCACTCTCATTTTCTCTGTAATTGTGCTGGGGACAACCATTAGGATGCTTCGGAGTATTCTTGAAGTGTTAATGGAGAGTACGCCGAGAGAAATTGATGCAACAAGGCTCGAGAAGGGGCTCTGTGAGATGGAGGACGTTGTCGCAATCCATGAATTGCACATATGGGCAATTACAGTCGGCAAAGTGCTCCTGGCTTGCCATGTCAAGATTAAGCCCGACGCGGATGCTGACACGGTGCTGGATAAGGTGATTGATTATATTAAGAGGGAATATAACATTAGCCATGTAACCATTCAAATAGAAAGAGAGTAGTCGCATGGAAAAGTTTATTTTGGCTGTTGTACTGGTCATTGGCTTCTTTATTCTTTCGAATAGTAGTTTTAAAGGAAAACTTGATCCGGTTAAGCGGTTCCAGTATCTGTTTCGTTTTGGTAAATCATGGTTTGCATTTTATGGTAATAGCAAGGCACTCCGCTCTTTTGAAATCTGATTGAATCATGTTTGGCAACTCTGGCGGGGTGGCTTCGATACATAATTACAGGTTCTTTCCTCAGTTTCGTATATTCGTTTGCTTGTTAACTTGTAATTTGGCATGCCTGTCATTTTTTTTGGCCTGTAATTTGGAACATTTTTGTTATAGTCTACCTGTTAGGTAGGAGTAAGGTCTTTCGTTACCCTACACCTTGGTGGGAACATACTGGGTTTGTTGTTGTTGTTGTTGTAAGCTGAGGAACACCAAAGAGTGAAAGAATTAGGAAATAGTCATGAGCTAGGTCTCATAGCTCCTAATTTTTTCACTCTGCAAAAACTACAGAAGTGGATGATATTTTAGTGCAAGAGGCAACTACAGTATAATGCATTAGGTGCATAAGTGCATGTATGCTTTAGACTTGGTAAAGTGTATAGATATCAGTATTTGATACAATCACTGGAACACACGAAAAACATTGTTGACCCGATCGATATCTGGTATTTTGTATAATGGTCTGAGATGAGCTTAAATGGAGCAACATGACCGTTGAGAATTCATGGAGCCGATCACGACTTGCTTGGAATTGAAGTGTTAAGTCTCATTTTGTGTGTCAATTTTTGTTAACCCCTCTCTAATTATGAGGATCTGTAGTGTTTTCACACTTTCCCTTCAGCGTGACACGAATCCAGAACCTAACAATCGGAATGAATTTGTTCAGCATTACTCGGACCCAGAACCTAACGATCGGAATGAATTTGTGATATAATAACGATAGAACAAAAAGATTATGATATTAATGGAAAAGAATATGCAACACCTAGCACCAGCAGTTGTGCTGTTAGTAGTAACAAGTATTGTTTGAATTACCCCCCCCCCCCCCGCCCCCCCCCCCCCCTCGC
>ML284794.1:0-25325 GCA_005239495.1 Nicotiana undulata
AAGTGCAATATCAGTATATCTCAATAAAATTCTCAATAAAACCAGTTTGAAAACGAAGTAAATATCTTTATAAAACTTCCCCTCGGGCCATAATCATTTCTCATCACAATATCTTTCAGTATTAGCCCATCAGGCAACCTCGCCATCACTCTGCCCATCAGGCAACCTCACCATCACTCTGACCATCAGACAACCTTACAATCACACTGCCCATCAGGCATCCTCACAATCACTCTGCCCATCAGGCATCCTCGCCATCACTCTTCATAAGCCCCGCAAGCATCACTCAATCGGTATTGGCGCTCACTGGGGGTGTGTACAGACTCCGAAGGGTCTCCTACAGCCCAAGCGCTATAATAAGCCACAACATGGCATAAATCACACACAATATAGGCCCACAGCCTCACTCATATCATAGCATCCTCACAATATAGGCCAGCAGCCTCACTCAGTCAGACACTCTCAATTTGCCCTTCATGCCATAATATACCGGGTTCTCGACCCAAAAACAATGTTTCATTTTCAAGAAGTAGTATCAAAATACTCTAAGTGTCAAAACAATTTCAAAGAAAAGAATGAGTGAAAAATCATAACATATTAGTGAGGAAAATAGTAAAAACATCCCCCAAGGGGTAAACAGATCGGCACTAGGCCCCAAACATGGCTTACAGTCCAAATCATATCAAGTATATATAGTACTATTGGAAATAAGCTTTAAAAGCCGTTTCGCAACTCAATAGTCTCCTAAGTAAGGAATATATCTCCAAAGTTTCAACCTTTGCATTTCAAAACTCGTAAAAGGGTGCATAGTCCGGGGTTTCATACCCTCAGGACAGGATTTAAAGACATTACATACCTCAAAACTAGCCCGGAATTATTCCGCAATGCGCTTGCCTCTCGAATCAACCTCTGAAGGCTCCAAATCTACCAAGTTTAGATTTTTATCATCAATATATGCTTAAGGAACGACTTCCAATTGAAAAATATCGAATTTAACTCAGAAATCCGAAATCGGTCAAAACCCGACCCCCAAACCCGCGTCTCGAAACTCAGAAAGTTTTATACACAAGTGTTCTTCGTGCTCTCACGAGTCCGTATATATAAAGAACACCAAAATCGGAGTTCGTTTGACCCCTCAAATCGACCCTTGAAGGTCTCATAATCTCCAGCCCTAAACCCAATTTTTCTACTCATTTTTCATGAATTTACACTGGTTTTATGTTCTATAATCACACATAATTGAGTTTTAATGACTAGAACACTTACCTCAATGAACAACAAGGATTTCCCTCTTCAAAATCGCCCCCAAGAGCTCTTTTTCGTACAACAATGGTGAAAAATAAAGTTTAAGTCGCGGAGGGTTTATTTTATATTTCTGAACAGTGGTTCCGCGCCAGCGGCCACTTTAGTGCACCTGCGGACCCGCACCTGCGGTCCCAGGTCCGCACCTGCGGTCCCAGGTCCGCACCTGCGGAGAATCCCCAAAAACTCGGCCTCCGCACCTGCGCCCTTTTTCTCCGGACCTGCGACTTCGCAGGTGCGATCCTACTCCCACACCTGCTATCCTCTACTAAGACCCTCACTTCCGCACCTGCGATCAAACATCCGCAGGTGCAGAAATCTCTGTGATTACACACCAGTAGCTTTTTGCTGCAATTTCCAACTTCTGAAATTCCCGTTCCGAAATTAATCCCGAGCCCCTCGGGACCTCAACCAAACATACCAACACCTCACATATGATCATTCAAACTTAGTTGCACTCTCAAAACACCAAAACTAACATCAAAACACCAAATTTACATCGGATTCAAGCCTAAGAACTTTGATATTTCTAAAATCCACCAACGATGCCGAAACTATTCAAAACAACTCCGATTGACCTGAAATTTTGCAGACACATCCAAAATGACATTACGAACTTGTTCCAACTGTCGAAATTCCATTCCGACCCCGATATCCTATTTTCCACTGCCGACCGGTAATCACCAAAAACTAACTTTCGCCAATTCAAGCTTAATCTACACCGGTCATCACAAAATTATTCTGAACACACTCCTAAGTTCCAAATCACCTAACGAAGCTTTTCGAAGCATAAAATTCGCATTCCGAGGTCGTTTACCAATAAGTCAACTCTCAGTTGACTTTTCCCATTTTAAGGCTATTTTTAAAGGCTAATTGACTGAACTCTCACTATAATCACTTCGATTTCAAGCCTATCAACTCTAACACATCAATAACTATTAAACCAAGCTATAACAAGTCAATAACAACCATTAAAATGCAGGTTTTACGTCACGACGGACCGGGTCGTTACAGGTTGGTATTGTTTTTACGAAATAAAGGTATATATTTTGATGTTTCTGTTGGTTTCATGGTTGAGGGGTTATTGATGAAGTTATGAGAAAAATGTAGTTTATTATTTATAATTGTTAAGACAAATTTATTGTGAAAGGCTTGGCCTAAATTGTGAATTTTTGAATAAATTGATATGATATGTCTGGTGGGAGCGGGTTGCACGCCGCAACAAGGAGGGATAAGGGAGGACATTTATATTGTATTGATTTTTAAAGAAAAAGAAAATAAAAGTTTTGAAAAGATAAAATGTCTATTTTACTACTCTTTAAATATTTTAGCACTATTTTATTCAAAGTTAAAGTTTGGAAATTTGAAGAGTTATTTGAGAATTGGTTATAGCTGAGCTATTTTATTTTGTTGCAACACTTATTTATCTATTTGTTTAGATTTCTTTCTGGCTTTATTATTTCTTGTTGTTATCGACTATATTGTTGAAGCCCGACTTAGCCTCATCACTACTTCGTCGAGGTTAGGCTCGGCACTTACTCAGTACATGGGGTTGGTTGTACTGATACTACACTCTGTGCTCTTTTGCACAGATCCAGGTACTAGTCAGCAATAGAGGATTCCAGGACGACTACCCGATTCGTTTGGAGACACGAGGTACATCTGCCGGCGTTCGCAGATTCCGAGAGTCTTCTCCTATTATTATTTACATTGTTTTATTATATTTAGAACAGTTACACTATTTTTTTCAGCCATTATTTGTAGTATTCTTTAGTAGTTCGTGGATTGTGACACCAGACCCTGAGGTAGTCTTAGAGTTATTATTATAATTAGTTCGTGGTTCGTTCTATTTAATCGATTATTATTATTATTCTATTTTATTGTTGTCAAAAATTATTCTATTTACGCTCATTTGGAATTTGTTTATTTAGGATTAAGAAATAAATTAAGAAAATTTGTTAATCAATTTCTAACATTGGCTTGTCTAGCAAGTATGGTGTTAGGCGCCATCACGATCACTAAGGTTGGGAAATTGGGTCGTGACAAATATCTGATTCAGTAATTCATTAGCCATAATGCTCAATATCTCAATAAGCTCAACATGAATAATAACATGGATAAAGGAAATCAAAGAGTTTCACAATCTATCTAGAGCATGGAAGACATATTACATAAAGTACATCGTACAAATAAAGCTAACCATACCCACATGCTTATCCAACGACCAACACATATACACTCGCTACCTTGCATATACGTCGTCCTCATAACATAGATCACATAAAAAAATAGACTCGATTACACCCTAATTCCCCCAAATCAAGTTTAACCAAGACACTTACCTTTTTTCGGAACAAGATAAATAATCCAACCTAGTTTTTTCTTTAGAATAAGCCTTCAAATCTAGTCAAATATTACTCAAATAAGTTTAAACAGATTTTAGAAACTACCACAGTACCAAAAAGATTCAATCTTTCACATATTTGTAAAAGTCAACAAAAAGTTAACCTGGACCCATGTGGTCGAAATATGCAATTAGAACCAAATCCCAATCACCCATTCACCCTCGAGTTCAAATATGTGATTTGTTTCGAGATTCGACCTTAATTTGAGGTCTAAATCTTAATTTTACAAATTTTATAATTTCTACTACATGAAATCTTAGATTCGATAGTGAAAATTCATGGATAAGTAATAGAAATTAAATGAAATAAGTTAAAGTTACTAACCTTTGAAGATGGGAAGAAGTTGGTCTCCACAAATCGCCTCTATGGAGTCTAGGTCTAAAAAAATGGTGTATAATAAATCATCAAAATAACAATAGAGAATAAATCACGAAAACCCAAGATTTTCGAAGTTCAAACTCAAAATTTTCACTTTCCACATAAAATGTCGAAATGGCCTCGGGTCACCCGGTACCCCAAACAAATATGTGTACAAGTCCAAAATCGTCAAAATACCGATCTGAGAACATTTATAAAAAATGTTGACCATGGTCAATTCTAGCCACTTTTAAAGTCGAAAGTTATATTTCTCTAAAATTTCACATTTAAACTTTCTGAAAATCAATACGGACCTCGCACGAATGTCATAAATCATCAAATAGATCAATGAAGGGTCTCAAAACATAAGTTGAAGAGTCAGTGCTTAAAACAACCTATCGGGTTGTTATAATATTGTACTTGGTGTTTTGGGTTAACCTTACTTTGCTTATTCTAGAAGCACTTTTGTAAGGATTGCTTCAGAGAAACGTTTTTAGATCTAGACTAAAAAAATAGTTTTGAGAGAGTAGCAGCAATCATCTGTGTTATAGGATGTTGAGTGACTAGTGTTAGTGTCTTAGGTTATAAAAGACTTTTTTTAAGTTGAAACTACTTATTAATTTTAGTGAAGTTTGTGAGAAAAATTCCAGAGTTTGGTCGTAATTTTTACCCCCTTCGGAAAGGAGGATTTTTAGGTGAAAGTCTTGTCTCCTTTATTTTTTGCACTTATTTATTACAATATTTACAAGAACTAGTTGAAGAACCTGGTTCTAGTTATAATGTGAGAATTTTCGGTAGAAACATTTAATAGGTCGATACACTATTTACCCTCCTCTAGTGTATAAGTGGTATTGTAACGACTCCAATTTTCCACCTTAGAATGTCATGATGACACCTAATCTCTAAGACTAGGTAATTCGAACATGCATTGAGGAATAGCCAAAATAATACTAAAACCTCAAATTAAATCATTACACTATTATAATAAATTGAGCAGTACAATAGTAAATATTTCCCCAAAACCTGGTGGAGTCATAAGCTCTACAAGGAAGTGATAATAGTCTCGTAATACAATTCTATTTTCAAACAAGAAATAAATAGTGAAATGTCTAAAACAGAAGGTGACTCTGAGGCCTGTGGACGTCGAGCAGGTATACCTTAAAGTCTCCAAAAGCGGATAGCTAATAAATCTCAAGCGTCCATCACGGGCAGACGTACCTGGATCTGCACAAAACATGTACAGAAACATAGTATCAATACGCCATAACGGTATCTAATAAGTAACAAGCTTAACCTCAGTAGAGTAGTGAAGAGGTCACGACAAGATACCTACTAGGACATGATAAACGGAACAAAAATATGATAACGAGAAGTAATGAAAAGAGGAGAAATGAATGATAACAAAGCAGTCTAGTAACATAACTAATGACAGAATTTAAGCAAAAAGACACAAGAAGGAAACAGATAATGAGAACCACAAATTATCGAATAAGTATAAAATTGGTCAGACAAGGAATAAGAAAAGCAACAAAAATTGTTCAAATAATAACTCTTTTTACTATGAAATGCACAACAAGAATCACAATCGAGGTACCGCCTCGTATTCATATTTTACAATTTCAATCACAATCTTTCCTTATATAACCGCGAGAGCCTCACATTTAGTTTTGAAAATTATTTTTCCGAAATAGCTACCCGCATTTTAGCACACATTATCTCGATGTGTGGCTTCAAGTAATTCCCTTACTAGCAACACGCGTATCAAGCCCATCTTATCTCACCGCATGCGTATCAACCCCTAGCCTTATACCACCGCATGTATATCAGTAAATCACAACACAATCACAACTCGTGCCACAAGTGCCCATATGCCACAACTTGTCACAAAGTCAACAATACCAATGTTTACACAATAAATAACTCATGGCTCAACCACAATGTGTACAAGGATTTCAACAATAACAAATGAATGTGAAGCTCGACAAGAAAGATATCTCAATAATTAAAAACTTCACCTCAATATGATAACGACTTTTACAACTTCAACACCAATAACTCAACAAGATGATATCTCATGAAATAGCAACTTCACGTAAAAGTAATTCAACAATTTAAGAGGTAACAAGATAATGAGGAAGGCAATAACTTCAACTAAGAATATAAGAGCAAAATAACAAGTAAGAGGTACAACAAGTTTTAACAATGTCAAATAAAGCATGTAAGGGTAGATTAACACACATAAGAGTAGATTAACAATGAGGGAGATAGCATGCTATGACAATTAAATTAAAGTCGTGAAAAGAGTCTAAATATCCTAAACCGGTTAAATAACACATATAGCATGTGTACCCACTTTTCACCTTGCGTACACAACTTTCACATAACACAAATAGTACAAGCAACCCAAATCCTAAGGGGTAGTTCCCCCACACAAAGTCAGGTAAGATACTTACCTCAACTAGGCCAACTCATCCTCGAAAATAGATTTTCTTCTAAAATTCGCCTCCACATGGCTCAAATCTAACCAAAAGTATCTTAATATCATCAAACAATGCAAAGCTTTGGTCTTTACAAAATTTTCAAAAAGTCAACCTCGAGATCGCCCCGTCAAAACCCGGGTCCAAGGGTAGCCGACTACCCATAACCCCTTGAGTCCATATATGTATTTTATTTTCAAATTTGAGTCCAAATCGACACTCAAAACTCAATTCTTCATTTTTTCAAAAACTTGACAAAACTTCCAAATTTTCCTCTTTGATTCTCATATATGTGATGTTAAATCTAATATATAATCATGAAATATAGTTGTAAATTTATTAGAATCACTTACCCAATGCTTGTAGATGAAAATCCCCTCTCCAAATTGCCTCATACCGGGTCTAGGGTTTAAAAGAAATGAGACTAAGTCTCGACTTTCCAGCCCTTATGTCCAGCTGCAGATGTTGCATTTTTGACACAGGGTTCGCATATTCACGAACCCTCGCAATTTCAAATTAGGTATCGCATTTGCGAACCCTGACAATAGAAGTCTCAATTGCGACAAAGGCTTCACAATTTCGAAGCTGGCTACCAACACAAAAGCGACTAAATGGTCGCAAATGCGTCCCCAACCCATTACTGCTGACTTCAAAAATACGAAGGGGAGAGTTGCAACTGCGACACCATACAACCCCCTATCCACTTTGCAATTGCGAGGTTGGTGCTCGCAATTGCGACAACAGAGAACCAGCACACCAGCAATCATAGTTTCAGTCCAAAACATTCTGAATCACGTCCAAAACTCATCTGAGCTCTCGCGGCTCCAAACTAAACATCCACTCAAGTCTAAAAATATCATACAAACTCGCTCGTGTGATCAAAATACAAAAGTAACATCTAGAACTACGAAACAAACACCAAAATGCATGAATTTCAAAGTAAATTTCAAGAACTTCTAGAATTGCAACCAAGCGTCTGAATCCTATCAAATCAACTCCCAATGACACCAAAATTTGCAGACAAGTTCTAAATAGTATAAAGGACCTATTCCAAGTCTCAAAATCAAATTCCGAACCCGATAGCCAAAAGTCAACCTATAGTCAAACTTCTAAACCTCAAATTGCCAATTTTTGGCAAAATAACACAAATTAACCTACGTATCTCCGAATTCGATTTCAGGCATACATCCAAGTCCAAAATCAAAATACTAAGTTATTGAAGCCATCAAAATATTATTCCGGGATCGTTTTCACAAAAGTCAAAGTTTGGTAAATATTTCTAACTTAGGCTTCCAAGCCAAGAACCAAAGGGTCTAAATCAACCTGAAACCTTCCCGAACGAAATCACTCAATCCCGCAAGTCATAGAACTAGAATTTACATGTATGAAGCGTCAAAAGGGGAAATGGGGCACTATAACACAAAATGACATGTCGAGTCGTTACAGGTATACTAAGCTAATAATTTGTATAAGAGCAATCTCTCAATCACTAGGTTAATACCTTTGAGAGATACATAAAAAGAATACACCACCTGGAATGAATGAGCGACAGTCCACCGCTCGTCCACCTTTGTTCAATTGTCAGTACTATAGGTTGTTTAAAGCGAGGATGAAAGACTTCCTAACTGCTGAAGATTACTATATGTGGAACATTATTCTAGACGAACTTTAAAAAATATTTCCTTATTAATTTCTTAAGTTTGTTATAGTTCTTCTTTATCAACATTTCAACACTGCTGCAAAAAGGGGAAGTCTAATTGGGTATTTTGAATGGGGTCAACCGGATAAAGGAGCTAAGTCTAAGTTTAATTAACATCAATTGTGTCCCTTTACTAGTCCTTTTAATTATCTGCGCGAACCAAATGTTTCAATAAAATTAGACGCGGAGGGAAATAAGATTCCAAGGAGAGGGGTGAATTCAACAACACTGATCATAGACTTACAGAGAAAAATTCTAAGGCTAAGAAGATACTTATTTGCGACCTTGGTCCTAATAAATACAACAGGGTTTCTGCATGCACTAATGAAAAAATAATTTAGTACATGCTCCACACTACTTATGAAGGGATAAATCAAGTGAAGCGGTCCATAATTGAGTGTTATCATAAATGATCAATAGGTCCAGCGTTATCATAAATGAGTAGAGATCTCTTGGAAAGACATTTGCATCTGAAGAATGGGTTAAAAAAGTTCTCAGGGTACTCCTTGCCTCCTAGGAAAGTAAATTCATTGTGATCCAGGAGGAGTTGTGTAAAACCACCATGGATGAACATGTTGGGAACTTAAGGACTTTAAAAAAAGGATGACCCCAAGAGAGACAAAGGGCTGGTGCTCAAGCCATCAAAAGAAGTTGGTTCTGATAAAGAAGAAATATAATATGTAGGCTTAATGGCTAGACAATGATTCATGAAGAATGTGAAAGGAACTGGGAAAAAAAAGTTCTCAGCAAACTAAAGGATCCAGAAAGGACAAACTTCGATGGCTCCTACAAATGTGAAAAGCTTTATCATATAATTAAGGATTGTCCACATTAGAAAATAGAGTAGGAAAAAGACAATGTCAAAAAACAAAGAAAGAAGCTGAAGAAGGACCGAGGTTCTCGGTATAACAAAGCCCGGGTAGCTGTCACGACCCAAAATCCCAACCAAGGGTCGTGATGGCACCTAACTCCACTTTCTTGGTAAGCCAATTTCTAATAGTAAATAAAGAAGTAGAACTAAACTTTTAACAGCATAATATCATAAATAAGAGTAAAAGCGATGAAAATCACATTAAATCTAAATCCAACACAACTGTCTAAGTAACTCTCGAAGACTGGTGCCACTGAGTGTATAAGCCCTAAGGAATACCAAAAAACAAAGTTTAATACAATATTGTATTATACAAATAAACACTAGAAAAAGTAATGAAAGTGACTATAGAGTTTGCGAACGGTATGCATCACTATCTCAAGTTTTCAACAAGTAACGGCTAAGCACCTCTCGGGATACTGATGGTACCAATGCCTAAATCTACACAAGAAGTGCAGAGGTGTAGTATGAGTACAACTAACCATATGTACTCAGTAAGTGTTGAGTCTAACCTCGACGAGGTAGTGACGAGGTTAAGACAAAATACCTACTTATAAACCTGTGCAGTTAATAAGCAATAGAAATCACAAGATAGATAGCACGAATAAATCCAAGAAATAGTAAAAGATTCAACTAAGAGAGATAATGACCATGTTTTTCAATTAAAACAACCTAAAGCTTTCTCAATAACCCAAACCCAAGACGACAAGACGAGCCAACATACCAAATTCATAAGGAAAATAATATAATAAATTAAAAATAAAAATTAACATCATATTTGTTGTGGCATTAAACCTGATCCAACACACTATTGTTGTAGCGTGCAACTTGATCCAATGGTCAAATTGTTGACCCGAGCAATCCAATCCTATTATAACAATATTGCAACGAGCAACCCGATCCAACATAACAAGTCATATGGAAATATCCAACAAGTAATCAGACTTGGTAATATGCATAGTACAATATCAAAGAGGACAATTAAGCATAATTTATTAAGGAAAATATGATCACGACTAAGGTGACATAAGCAAATTAACATTTCCTAGAAACAATCATACTCATATATATCAACAAGAGCCCTAACACGATCACTAACATGCGATAATCGAATAGTGCCACAATACAACATAACACAAGTGAATAAACAAGAAATAAGAAAAGGCATGAATAAACTCAATTTTACCTGCATGCTTCAACCCGTGATAACTTGTCATCATGTATATACGTCGGCCCCAACACATATAACACATAGAAAATAGACCCAATTACATACTAATTTCCTCAAGTCAAGGTTAACCAAGATACTTATATTTTTTCGGGATAAATCAACTCTTTCGTACCGCTTTTCCATTACAAACAACTCGAATTTAGTCAATTAATATTCAAAGAAGTCAAAACAAGCTTTAGAAACTATTCCAGTATAAAAAAAGTTCAATCTTTTATCATATTTGGAAAGGTCAACAAAAAGTCAACATGGGCCAACTTGGTCAAAATCCGAAGTCAAGACTAAATTCCAATTACCCATTCTTACCCATGTCCAAATATGTGATTTGTATTAAAACCGGACCTTAAAACGAGGTTCAAATCCCCAAAATTATCTCTCTTAAGTTTTATCCCAAAATCTCAATTTCTACATTTAACATTTCTAGATTTGAGGGTGAAAATATATGGAAAATCAAGGAAATAAATCAAAACTAAGTTAAAAATTAGTAACCTTAGAAGTTGGGGTGAAAAGGCTCTTAAAATCTCTTCAATCTCTGGTCTAGGTCTCAAATTTATTGAAAAAAAGGCTAAAACCTGATTTTCAGCACTATTTAGACATTAGTGAACAACCTTAATTCCGTTCACGGAAGTCCCCACGGGTTCGCAAAGGCCAATAGTCCACATATGATCGCATTCGTGAAGGCTGCTTCACTTTCACGAAGAGTAGTCCCTCTCCAAGCATTCTCATTCGCAATTCACCCATTGCGTTCGCGATGTACAAGCATCTCGTAGCCCCAACCTCCCTCTATGTGATCTCTAAACCTCCAACGCGATCACGAAGAGCAATTCCCCAGCGCTAGAAGACACTACACGATCGCAGGACATAATCCATGATCATGAAGAACAACCTTCCCCATCCCCAAGCCTCTTAAAGAAAAGCTTCGTGATCACGAAGCACTACGAAACACTAGAACATTAACTATCCTAAAAAGACTTAAAATGGTCTGAAACCACTCTGAAACTCACCCAAGCCCCCCAGTGTCATCCCCGAGCCTAGGGGAGAGACCGGCACCCAGTGCCTTACCTATCTTTGCGTACCACTTGCGACTAAGAGACTCTGAACATGTAATGTCATACTTTGTCCATAGGCCACATTGCAAGACAATTTTCAAAGAACATTGTAAAATTGAATAGACACAATGCTGATAATGTCAACATAAAGTTGGGGCCGGCAAGGCCGTCATAATTACTACAATTGACAATCCAACAAAATATACGTAGAGGGCCTACAAGCCCAACATACTGCACTAACCGACAGGATATGTCTACAAGCCTCTACTGATAGATGTACTGTGATCGGAACAGGGGCCCGACCTACCCATAACCTATCTACATATATGCACAAGATGTACACCAAACTGCTAGACCCGGCAACTCCGAAAGACGGGAGCTTACCGATAAAGCTGAACTCGGGCAACACCTACTGAGGAGGTCTACCCGTCTGTCTGTCTGAACCTGCACGCATGAAATGCAGCGCCCCCCAGAAAGGGACGTTAGTACGAAATAATGTACTGAGTATGTAAGGCAATGTACTGAAAGGTGAAACTAACTGATAACATAATAACTGAAAGCAACTGGGAGTCAAAAAAAATATAAAAATATGCTCATATGTTGATATTGACTCAAATCTCTCAATATGGTAAGTAAAATAGTTGTCCGGCCTTATAAGGCTCGGTATATATATATATATATATATATATATATATATATATATTCGCTCCGTCGTAGTAAGATCGCTCATAGGAGCTCGACCATACTAGGTTCTGTATCTCGACCAACTGGGCTCACTCATAGGCGCTCGGCCACAGTAGGATCGGTATATAACTTACCATCTGATCATAGGTTGCCCAATAGGGGCCTGCCCATCGATTATAGCTCGATGGTAATAAAAATACTTTAATACTGTATATATAAACTCTATGCTCTCTTGACGAAAAGAAGAAAATAGTAAATTAAATATGAAGTCCCGATAAGGAGAATATTGTAATTACAAAACTAGGAAAATATACGTAATTTGCGAGACTAGCAAAATATACATAAATTTCGGGATATGAACTTTTATTTATGCCTCGTTATCAAACCCAATGACAAGATCATGCAAAATGAAGGAAGAGCTTAGCCTTAACATAACTGGAGTAGGGAAAATCCGTATGATGTCTTTGGAAAAAAAAGGTACACCGTACTTCCTTAGAACCGCAAAATTTACGTTGCTAAATCTTGTTGGAACCGTTGAAACTTGTAGGATATGATCTAAATGTCTTTGAGAATGAAGTTTGGAAGAGATTTTTAAGAGTACATAACGTTTTCCTCCTTCTGTAATGCCTTAGAAATAAATTATTTTTTAGTATTTTACCTTTAACACATTTAACATGTTTTGTAGCCAACTTCTATGTCTTTTTACACGCAGGATCAGGTAGTACTTGTAGTTAATACATTAGTTTGCCACATACCTTATAACGACTAAGAGTCATATGTGTATGTGTCTTGCTGTCACCTGGTGGTTTAATTTTATCCAACAAATAATTAATTAATTAACTAGGTAATATCCTGTTAACTGGTAATTAATCAATTACACACATAATTAAAAATGGTCTCAAATTACTTAATATTATACATATTTTAAATATATTTTATACATCATACTACCGTGGTCATATGGTACTAGTCCATAAGTGTTGGGTATTATAGCTCGGACCGTATTTTATCCAAATTCGACAACTTTTAACGAACTCATTTTCATTAATTCGTGTACCCTTTATCCTTCATAGTCCTTACTTATTGCTTGTTATAAATAGCATAAAAATGCTAATCTTAAGATAATCTCATCCCCGAGTCTACGTCAATTAACTGAAGATGAAACTTTAACGTACGAAAAACGCGAGATGTAACATCATTTCCCCCTTGGATACATTTGTCCTCGAATGTCTACTCTCAGATACTTTAGGAAATTTTTTGTCGGAGTCTCTTTTGTACACTAGACTAAAACCAACCTGTACGCAGCCAGAAAATATACTATACACGCTACACATGTCCACTATCTATAAATAGCAACACTTGGCTTCTCTCAATTGTTCATTGTAAATTTTGAGAGTCAAAATGAGAGCTTACCTGAAGACCTATTGGCCTGAATAGGGTTGTGCTAAGGTATCCCATAGATCTCGAGCCATATCTCCAGTTTGAAATAGGTGGGGGTAATCTAGACTTCATTTCTTCCTCTGCTTCCCACGTCATTTCTTCCACCTTCTTACTTCTCCATAAAACCTTCACGGATGATATCTCCTTATTTTGTAGCTTGCGGATTTGTTGGTCCAGGATGGCAACCGGAATTTCCTCGTATGACAAGTCCTCTATAATCTGTACATCATCCGTGGGCACAACTCGGGTAGGATCGCTAATGCATTTTCGTAACATAGATACGTGAAAACTCGGATGAACAGACTCCAATTTCGAGGGCAATTCTAACTCATAAGCTACTTGGCCCACTCTCTGAATTATCCTATAAGGTCCAATATACCGTGGGCTAAGTTTGCCTTTCTTGACAAACCGCATCACACCTTTCATAGGTGACACCTTTAAGAATACCCAGTCACTAACCTTGAACACTAAATATCATCGCCGCACGTCAAAATATGACTTCTGACGACTTTGAGCTGCCAACAGTCGCTCCCGGATAAGATTTACTTTTTCTATGGCCTGCTGAATCAAATCTGGCCCATGTAACCCTGATTCTCCAACATCAAACCACCCTATAGGAGATCTACACCTGCACCCATACAAAGCCTCGTACGGATCCATCTGGATACTGGAGTGATAACTGTTATTATATGCAAACTCAATACGAGGTAGATGTTCATCCCAACTTCTTTTAAAATCCAGCACACACGTTCGTAACATATCCTCGAGCTTTTGAATTATGCGCTCGGCTTGTCCATCAGTTTGTGGATGAAAAGTTGTGCTGAGATTCACCTGAGTCCCTAGACCTTTCTGAAATGACCTCCAAAAATATGCTGTAAACTGGGCCACACGGTCAGATATAATAGATATTGGCACTCCGTGCAGTCTCACTATCTCTTTAATATATAACTTTGCATAATCTTCTATTGTATATGTAGATCTGGTCGGTAGGAATGAGATGATTTCGTGAGCCTGTCGACTATCACCCATATGGAATCGAACTTACGATGAGAACGAGGTAAACCCGTGATGAAGTTCATGTTTATCGCCTCCCATTTCCATGTCGGGATCTTTATAGTGTGCATTAGCCCTCCGAGCTTCTGGTGCTCTATATTCACCTACTGGCAACTAGGGCATTGAGCGACATACGCAGCAATGTTCTTCTTCATATCGTTCCACCAATACACATCCTTAATTTCATGATACATCTTCGTCGACCCAGGGTGAATGGAATACCATGAATAATGTGCCTCTGACATAATCATGTCTCGTAGCCCTGCTACATCTAGAACACACAAACGACCCCTGTATCTGAGAACCCCTTCTCCTTTGAGTTCTAACAACGGCTTCTTCTGTTATGGAACCCGCTCTCTCAACTTGACTAACTCTGGGTCCTCGTACTGCCTCTCCTTTACTTCAGCTATGAGAGATGATTTTGCAGTATTTTGGAGTACAACTCCTCCATTGCCAGAGTCTACTAACTGAACCCCCAAACAAGCCAATTGATGAATCTCTCTAGTTAGCTATCTTTTCTCGGCCTCTACATGTGCTAAGATACTCATAGATCGGTGACTTAAGGCATCTGCTACAACATTAGCTTTCCCTGGATGGTAGAGAATGTTAACATCATAATCTTTCAATAACTCAAGCCATCGTCTCTGTCGCAAATTCAAATCTTTTTGCTTGAAGATATATTGCAGGCTTTTATGATCTGTGAACACATCAAAATGAACACCATATAAGTAATGTCGCCATATCTTAAGTGCATGGACAACCACAGCTAATTCGAGGTCATGGGTCGGATAATTCTGCTCATGCTTCCTTAACTGCCTCAAAGCATATGAAATTACTTTCCTATGTTGCATCAGGACACATCCTAACCTGACACCTGAGGCATCACAATACATGGCATAACCATCTGGACCCTCTGGAAGTGCTAGAACTGGCGCTGAAGTCAACCTGTTCTTAAGCTCTTGGAAACTCTGCTCACAAGCCTCTGTCCACTTAAACTTAGTCGCTTTCCGCGTCAGCTTCTTTAATTGTGCTGAAAGAGAAGAAAAACCCTCTACGAACATCCGGTAGTATCCTGCTAAGCCTAGAAAGCTACGAATCTCTGTCGGAGTGGTAGGTCTAGGCAGGATTCACAGCCTCAATCTTCTGAGTGTCTACCATTATACCTCCGTCGGATATAATGTGCCCTAAGAATGCTACAGACTTCAACCAGAATTCACACTTAGAAAACTTAGCATACAATTTATTATCACGGAGGGTTTGGAGTACCGCTCGCAAATGGTCCACACTCATCCTCTGAACGTGAATAAACCAGAATATCATGGATAAAGACTATCACGAATAGATCTAAATATGGACGGAATAGGCTATTCATCAAGTCCATAAAAATCGCAGGCGCATTCGTCAACCCTAAGGACATGACAAGTAACTCGAAGTGGCCATATCGGGTCCTAAAGGTTGTCTTGGGAATATCTTTCTCCCGAACTCTGACCTGGTGGTACCCCGACCTCAAATATATCTTTGAAAAACACCTAGCTCCCTGCAACTGATCAAACAAGTCGTTTATCCTTGGAAGTGGATACTTATTCTTAATAGTTACCTTGTTCAGTTGCCTATAATCGATACACATCCTTAGCGAGCCCTATTTTTTCCGTACAAACAATACCGGTGCACCCCAAGGTGAGGTACTGGGTCTAATGAAACCTTTCTCCAGTAAATCTTTTAACTGCTCCTTCAACTCCTTTAATTTGGCATGTGCCATTATATACGAAGGGATGGATATTGGTTGCGTACCCACAAGCAAATCGATGCCAAAATCAACCTCTCGCTCTGGAGGAATACCTGAAAGTTCATCTGGAATACATCTGTTTACTCTCTTACTACTGGAATAGACTGAAGTGTAGGTATCTCAGCATCTGCGTCCTTAACTAGCACAATATGATAAATACACCCTTTTGCGATCATTTTCCTTGCCTTCAGATAGGAAATAAACCTACCTCTTGGTGTCGCTATATTACCTACCCATTCAAGGACTGAACCACCCGAAAAATGAAATCTGGCTGTCTTTTCTCAACAATCAACTGTGGCATAACAAGAGGCAAACCAGTCCATGCCCATGATAGCATCAAAATCCAACATCTCTAACTCAACTAGGTCGGATGAGGTCTGACGACCACAAACTGTAACCGTACAACCTCGGTAAACCTGTCTAGCGATAATCGATTCTCTGACCGGTGTAGATACCGCACAAGGATCACTTAGTATTTCAGGCACTATACCAAATTTCTTCGCGACAAATGGGGCAATACATGATAAAGTAGATCCTGGGTCTATCAAGGCATAAACGTCGTGAGAACAAATGGTCAACATACCTGTCACAACGTCTGGTGAGGACTCTTTGTCATGTCGACCCGCTAGCGCATAGATACGATTCTGGTTACCCCCTGGACTGGACCCTCTACCTCTGCCTCGAGCTCTACCAGTTAAAGACTGAGACTCGCGCCCTGAAGGATGCACAGACGTAGCTGATCATGTTGCTGAATTCGTTGGTTGCGTCATTCCCCCAAAATCTCTATTTGGGCAATCTCGCATCATATGCCCCGAACGTCCACATGTATAGCAAGCATCCGAACCGGCTAGGCATTAACCCAAATGTCCTCTACCGTAGATGGCACACCGCGGCAAAAATGGCCATTTCTTCCCTAAACCTCATTGTCGCTGCAAACTTGACGCTTAGGAGCTCTCACCTGGTCCCGACTAAGTATAACAGTTGTACCTGTAACCCTGTGACTGAGGTGGCGGAGGTCTAGGTGGCCGTTCAAAGTACTGGGGCCTATAACTACCCTGAGACTGCTACTAAGATATGGCAAATCTCATCCTCTTTCGCTGGCCTGACTCAGTCCTCTCCGTACCCTGCTGCCGATGCCTACCCCTTTCTATATTCTGGGAAAATGCCTGAATCCGGGAGATATCCATACTATCCTTTAATGCAGCGGTGGCACATGCCTCGGTCAACTCTGGGGCCAACCCTGCTATAAACATGTGGATTCTATCCAGCATAGTAGAAACTATGGATGGTGCATATCTGGACAATGAGTCAAAACGGAGACTATACTCTCGAATACTCATATTGCCCTACTTGAGGGCTAGAAACTGATCGAGTCGGGCCTGTTAGATCTCTCGCAGTAAGTACTGGTCAAGAAAGGCATCTGAATTTGTTTCCCAAATAGATGGAGGTGCATCACGTCCTCTGGACCTTTCCCATCCCTCGTACCAAAGGATGTCTATATCTCGGAGTCGAAAAGCTGCTAACTCAACTGCATATCTCTCCGTGGCATGCATAACCCGAAAGATCCTGTGAAGATGGTATATGAAATCCTGTGGGTCCTCCATCTGATTTGTCCTCCTGAACTATGGGGGACTCAAAGCAATAAACTCTCGGACCCTTAAACTCCCAGATCCCTCGGATGGTCCTGTACTAGTGGATGCCCTAGCATTTCATTGGGTAGCTACCAATTGTGACAACAAATGCACCGCACTTCTCAAGTCCTGATCTGATGGAAGCGGAAGGGGAACTAGATGTGGGGTCTCCCTAGGAATCTCCTCAGGTGACAGAGGAGCCGGTAATTTCTGGGTAGGGGTCTCTCCCTGGGACTCCGATTGGGTCCCATCTACTGGGGGTACCCTTCTAGTCCCCTCACCTACTGTTGTTACTCTCCTCTGGCTAGCCGTAGTCTTCCTAGTTACCGTCATCTGTGCATGCAAACGTCAACACGTAAGTTTAACTCAAATTTCCTATAACTCAGTGCTACAACACAATTTAGATTTGAAAGAAGGGTAACCAACTACTAAATGCCCTGTAGTCCCCTGCTTATATAATGTGGTGCACCACACATCTATAAACAAGACCCAACTTGACACGGCTTGTAGACTTCCTAGGACAGAACTGCTCTGATACTACTTTTGTCACGCCCCGAGCCTGGGGGCGAGACCGGCACCCAGTGCCTTACCTATTCTTGCGTACCACTTGCGACTAAGAGACTCTGAACATGTAATGTCATACTTTGGCCATGGGCCACATTGCAAGGCAATTTTCAAAGAACATTGTAAAACTGAATAGAGACTAACGCTGACTAATGTCAACATAAAGCTAGGACGGCAAGGCCGTCATAATTACTACAACTGACAAGCCAACAAAATATACGTACAAGGCCTACAAGCCCAACATACTGCACTAACCGACATGACATGTCTACAAACCTCTACTGATAGATGTACCGTGATCAGAACAGGGCCCCGGTCTACCCATAACCTATCTTCATATAAGCACAAGATGTACACCAAACTGCTAGACCCGACAACTCCGAAAGACGGGGAGCTTACCGATAAGGATGAACTCGGGCAACACCTACTGAGGAGGTCTACCCGTCTGTATGTCTGAACTTGCATGCATGAAATGCAACGGTCCCCAAAAAGGGAAGTCAGTACGAAATAATGTACTGAGTATGTAAGGCAATGTACTGAAAAATGAAACTGAACTGATAACATAATAACTTAAAGCAACTGGGAGTCAAAGAAAATCTGAAGATATGCTCATATGTTGATACTGACTCAACTCTCTCAATATGGTAAGTAAAATAGTTGTCCTCCCTTATAAGGCTCGGTATATATATATTTGCTCTGTCGTAGTAGGCTCGCTCATAGGCGCTCGGCCATACTAGGCTCTGTATCTCGACCAACTGGGCTCACTCATAGGCGCTCGGCCACAATAAGATTAGTATATAACTTACCATCTGATCAGAGGTTGCCCAATAGGGGCCTGCCCATCGATTATAGCTTGATGGTAATGAAATACTTAATAATGTATATATAAACTCTCTTCTCTCTTTAATGGAAGAAGAAAATACTCAATTAAATATGAAGTCCCGATAAGGAGAATATTATAACTTACATAACTAGAAAAATATACGTAATTTGCGACACTAGCAAAATATATATAAATTTCGGGATATGAATTTTTCTTTATGCCTCGTTATAAAACTTGTGTAATGACAAGATAATGCAAAATGAAGTAAGAGCTTAGCCTTAACATACCTGAAGTAGGGGAAAATCCGTATGATGTCTTTGGAAAAAAAAAAAAAGGTACACCGTACTCCCTTAGAACCACAAAATTTTACGTTGCTAAATCTTATTGGAACCGTTAAAACTTGTAGGATATGATCTAAATGTCTTTGAGAATGAAGTTTGAAAGAGATTTTTAAGAGTACATAACATTTTCCTCCTTCTGTAATGCCTTAGAAATGAAATTTTTTGTAGTGTTTTACCTTTAATACATTTAACACGTTTTGTAGTGGTTTACATTTAACTACGTTTGCCAACTTCTATGTCTTTTTACACGTAGGATCAGATAGTGCTTGTAGTTAATACATTAGTTTGCCACATACCTTATGACAACTAAGAGTCATAGGTATAAGTATGTGGCTTGCTGCCACCTGGTGTTTAATTTTATCCAACAAATAATTAATTAATTAACTAGGTAATATCTCGATATCCGGTAATTAACCAATTACTCGCATAATTAAAAATTATCTCATATTACTTAAAATTATACTTATTTTTAATATACTTTATGCAGTATACTACCGTGGTCATATGGTACCTTGCATGGTACTAGTCCATAAATGTTGGGTATTATAGCTCGGACCGTATTTTATCCAATTCGACAACCTTTAACGAACTCATTTTCATTAATTCGTGTACCCTTTATCCTTCATAGCCCTTACTTATTGCTTGTTATAAATAGCATAAATATGCTAATCTCAAGATAAGCTCATCCCCGAGTCTACGTCAATTAACTGAAGATGAAACTTTAACGTACGAAAAACGCGAGATGTAACACCCAGGCCCTAGTACCAACATCCAAACAACTAAATAAACATTACATGAACTCGATCGTAAGATCAAAACATCAAAATAACATCAAGAATCAAGAATCAACCATAAAATAAAAATTTCAAAGTTCATAAGTTCAAATTTTCTAATTTTTCACTATAAGCGCGGAAACAACCTCGAGCCAACCTGGATTCAAATTAAACATACGTACTAGTCCAAAATCATCATATGAACCTATCGAAATCGTCAAAATACCGGCCCGAGGTCGTTTACCAAGAATGTTGGTCGTGGTAAACTCCAACAATATTAAAACCCTATAATCAATATTTTATTATTAAAAACATCTAAACTTTCCGGAAAATAAACCATGCACACAAGTTATAAATCATCAAATGAAGCTATACAAGGTCTCAAATTACGATATGGAAAGCTAGACTCAAAACGACCTATCAGGTCGTTGCAATAGCTTAGCTAAAGGCTACGGAAGAGGCTATGAAGCAAGCATTTCTTGCTACGAATGAGGATGACAGTGATGATGATCAGGATGAAGAAGAGGAAACCAATAGGCCACTATATTTGTTTTCTAGGATGGAGTTAGACAATAAAGAGAATTCTCAATAATCCTGGCCACAAGGTACTCCAACAAATCATCCACCCATGTTTAATAAATAACACTTCAATTGGTGGAGAACTCATGTGGAAACTTTCTACAAGCTGAAGAATATGACCTATGGGTTAGCACAACCCAAAGACCTTCCACTCCAGCCAAAACTGATGATGAAGGAAAGAAGGTTGGCAAAACTGAAGAAGAGTTCAATATAGATGACAAGATGATGTTGGAAAATAATGGAGATGCCAAATTGATTTTCTACAATGCCGTTAGCCTTGAGGATATTAATAGAATCTCAACCTGCAATACTGCTAATTAATTTTGGGAAATATTGTTGATGTTCTATTATGAAACTCACTTAGACATGACATTGATGATCCTGATAAGCATATAATCTAAGAAGGTCAATTTAGACAATATTGTTTCTATGATGGCCATGAGTGACGCATAATGTGACGTTGAAAACGAGGAAGTAAATGTTCTTGACCTTAAAAATAATCTTCACATACTTTCTCGAAAAAGATTGGGTGTAATGGTGCTTTCTTTAATCATTCATATTGAAAAATTGAGTGGTGATAAATATCAATTGATCATTATTTTTTTTAACAATTAAGTTTGAATGCCACAATCTTGAACTAAGTATTTCATAACTTAAAAAGAAAGAAAAAACTTTTGAGAAACATGTTCAACATTAAAATCTGAGAATGAAGCACTTAAACTTGAAATTGAAAAATTGAAGGAAGCATCAGGAAAAGGCAAGCATGAGATCTATGAGGTACATATTTCCCTTGAAAAAGAACTAAAACTAACTAGGGAAAACATATAAAATCAAACTAAACGAAATTGACTAATTCAAGAGTACTTGGACAAGGTTAAATATAAAGTCACAAGAACCTCCAAGTGGATTAGGTCCTTAGAGGCTCTTGATTGGCTAAATCAGAACTACAATATAATTAAAGCTGATTTAGGATATTACAAACCTCTTTCGAAAGTTAATCCAAAGTATGTAGCCACATTATATAGTAAGCATGCACACATTGTGAAAATACTGGTCACTATAGGGAAACTTATAAAGCACTATTCAGTTCTCAAAATAAAAGGATACTATGTTCAAACTCAGTGGGTAAGGGGTTGGACTAAAAAGCATTTGATACACCTTTTTTCTATCACAAAAAAGAACTCAAGCTAGTATGGGTTCCAAATCTAATCCTCGATTTGTTTGCATGCAAGAAAGCAACAAAGATTGACATGTGAATAGTGGCTTCTAAAGGCATATGACAAAAAGATAAAATAATTTTCTCTTACTAATAGACTATCGGGAAGGGAATATGGCCTTTGAAAATAGAGTGGTGTCTTTTTTGTAGGCTCAACGGATAGTTGAGAAGGAGGATTTAGCGTATTTGGCCTTCGTGAGAGATGTTAGTGTTGATATTCATATTCTTGAGTCAGTTCTAGTAGTGAAGGAGTTCCTAGATGTGTTTCCTGCAGACCTGCCGGGTATGCCACCGACAGGGTTATTGACTTTGATATTGATTTGGTTCTGGGCACTCAGCCCATCTCTATTCCACCGTATCACATGGCACTAGTGGAGTTGAAGGAATTGAAGGAATAGTTATAGGAATTGCTTGATAAGGGCTTCATCAAGACCAGCGTATCGCATTGGGGTGCACCGGTTCTATTTGTAAATAAGAAAGATGGTTCTATAAGGATGTGTGTTGACTACATACAGTTGAGCAAGGTTACTATCAAGAACAAGTACCCACTACCGCATATTGATGACTTAATTGATCAACTTTAGGGTGCTAGAGTGTTTTTGAAGACTGATTTGAGATCAAGGTACCATCAGTTGAAGATCAGGGCTTCAGATATTCCAAAGATAGCTTTCAGGACCCGCTATGGCAATTATGAGTTTCTAGTGATGTCTTTTGGGCTGACCAATGCCACGATAGCTTTTATGCACTTGATAATTAGCACATTTCATCCCTATCTTGATTTATTCTTCATAGTTTTCATTAATGATATATTGGTGTATTCTCCCAGCCAGGGGGATCATGAGCAGCATTTGAGGATCGTGCTCCGTACTTTGATGGAGAAGAACATATATGCTAAATTATCCAAGTGCAAGTTTTTGTTAGACTCAATGTCATTCTTGGGCCACGCGGTGTTAGTGAGGGGATTAAGGTGGATCCAAAGAAGATTGAGGCAGTTCAGACTTGGCCCAGACCATTTACTGCTACTGATATCTGGAGTTTCCTTGGGTTGGTTGGTTATTATTGCCGTTTTGTGGAGGGTTTTCATCTATAAAGTCGTATTTACTAGATTGACGCAGAAGGGTGCCCCATTCAGGTGGTCTGATGAGTGTGAGGAGAGATTTCAGAACCTCAAGAATACCTTGACTACAACTCTAGTTCTGGTTTTGCCTTTGGGATCAAGTTCTTATACAGTCTATTTGGATCCTTCACGGATTGGCATTTGGTGCATGTTGATGCATGATGTGAGAGTGATTGCTTATGCTTCACATCAGTTGAAGCCCCATGAGAAGAACTACCCAGTGCATGATTTGGGAGTTGGCAGTCATTGTTCACGCGCTTAAGATCTGGAGGCACTATCTTTATGGCGTGTCTTGTGAGGTGTTCACGGATCACAAGAGTCTCCAACACTTACTTAAGAAAAAAGTACCTGAATTTGAGGCAACAAAGGCGGTTAGAGATACTAAAAGACTGATACTACCATTCTTTATCATCCGGAAAAGGCCAATATTGTGGCCGATGCATTGAGTAGGAAGGCCGAGAGTATAGGTAGTCTTGCTTTTATTCTTTTTGGAGAGAGACAATTAGCTTTGGATGTTCAGGCTTTAGACGACAAGTTCATGAGGATGAATATCTGGAGCATAGCAGGGTTCTTGCATGTGTTGTATTACAACCGTCTTTGTTCGAGCGCATCAAGGCACATCAGTATGATGATCCCACTTGTTTGACCTGAGGGACACGATGCAACACGGTGATGCCAAGGAGGTTGCTATTGGTGACGATGTGATATTGAGGGTTTAGGGTCGGATATGTGTTCCGAATGTGGATGGGTTGCGTGAGTTGATTCTCGAGGATGCCCATAGTTCGCAGTATTCCATTCTTCCGGGTGTCGCGAAGATGAACTAGGATTTGAGGCATCACTATCGGTGGCAGATGATGAAGAAGCATATTGTGGAGCATGTTGCTTACTGTTTGAATTGTCAGCAGGTGGAGTATGCGCATCAGAGACCTGATTGTTTGATTCAGAGGTTAGATATTCCGAAGTGAAAGTGGGAGCGTATCACTATGGATTTTGTAGTTGGACTTCCATGGACCTTGAGGAGATTTGATGCAGTGTGGGTTATTATGGAAAAATGACCAAGTCTGCATACTTCATTCCAACTATCATTACCTACTCTTTAGAGCAACTGGCTCAGATTTATCTCCGTGAGATTGTTCTCCATCATGGTGTGCGCGTGTCTATTGTCTCATATCGAGGCACGCAATTTACCTCATGCTTTTGGAGAGTAGTGCAGCGTGAGTTGGGGACATGGTCTGCCCATGTATACAGTTGATACAAATTGTATCCTTTGTATACACCCTTGTATTTCGCCTTGGTTACGGTTGATACATATTGTATTTGTTGCACGAATGAATAAAATTGCGCGAATGAATATAGTTGACACAAGTTATATTCGTTGCACATTTGAATACAAGTGATACAAGTTCGTAACAACTATAAGTGATAATTAGCAAATTATAGTTATTAGGCTCTAAACTATAGTAGCTTATGAAAATTCCTCTAAACAAAACAAGTTGTCATGACTTGATTTAGAGTTCGAATATTGGTGGCCCAATGCATATTTGTCTGCTTGTTCTTTTAATAATCTTAGGTTTCTTTTCTTTTAAAAAACCGGGGGTGCGTTTGGCACGGAAAATATTTTCTTGGAAAACAAGTAGTAATTTTATTCATTTTCTGCTGTTTGATACGCAAATTAAGGAAAATATTTTCTCAAGAATATTCATAAATAATTAAGGTACAATAAACATGAAGTCACAAACTTTCGAACCAACAACCTTCCGAACCCATAAATTTCATACTTTCGGAACCGCGAAATTTCGAACCCGTAAACTTTATAATTTTCAAACACGTAGACCTCCGAACTCATAACTTAGTAAATTGTAAAATTTCGAACTTGTAAACCGAAAGATGAAAAACGTAAAACGAAAAAATATATAATTTTTTTTCGGGG